>BMAO01022231.1:0-26519 GCA_019973975.1 Trichonephila clavata | reverse complement strand
TTTTTTAAATTTTTTTTATTGGAAAACAATGATAAAATCCCCGTGCACCACAAAGTATCACACAGGGCTTACAGAAGTAAGTATTAATCACATAATACAAAGGAAAAAAGAAAAAAATAAAGAAAAAATAATAAATAAATAAATAACAAAAAAACCCCTTGAGGTTATGAAGCATTACAAATACTCATAACAAACTCACTGAATTTTTAAAAGTACTTTGGTGGAAAGCAGTTGAGGAAGATTCGGAGGCCAATTTACATTAAGTCCCTTGAATGCCAGTCTTAGGATATTCCGTTCTCTTCAAACTTGGAACACAGAAGGAGCACATGTTCTACATTTTCCTCGCCACCAATATCGCAATCACAGGAAGATGACGGAACTAACTTAAATTTTTCAAGTAGCTTTAAAGTTGCCATGACCAGTTAGAATTGGGTTATTTGTTATTAGTATAAAAATGATGGCAGGACAGTCTCTTATTAATGGTTGGAAAAAAATTTCTTTGTTACGCTCCCATTATTTGATGTGAGATATTCTTGGTTCCAAGACTTCACCATTCTTTCCCTCATAATCTTCTTGTAAAATGACTTAGGAATATTAACGGCAATGTCAATTTTGCGTTGGTTGCAGCCTTGGCTAACCAATCGGCCCGCTCATTTCCAAAAATGCCCGTGTTTCCACGAACAAATGCAAAATCATTGAGATGTTTTATCTTTAGGTTTTAAGTTGCTTTTGGATCTCGACGATTATGTTGTTAGATGAAGAAATACACTTAAGAGAATCCAAGGAGGAAAGAGATCTGTACAGATGAGATAGTCTGAGACACTATTTTGTTCAGTGATCCATTTAATGGCAAAGTTTAAACATAAAAGTTCAGCTACAAAAAACTGTGCATTCATCACGAATTCTAAACTGAAAGTGCTCGGATTCTACATCACTCCTGAACACAACAAAAGCGAAACCAACTTTGCCAGCAATTTTACTACCATCAGTATAGCAATAACAGGGAAATCATCAGTATTTTTTTCATTGTGCTTATAATATGATGAATTCCTCTCTGAAGGATGAGGGAGAAAAAATGGAGACATAGTGCAATCATAATTAGAGATGGAAGAAGCAGCGAGATTTTCCCTAAAAGCAATATTATGAAGAATAGCAATGTCGATTGGAGGGAATCCAGAAATAGCAAAAAACTGACTCGTAACTTATGGTACGATAACCGCAAATGACCCGCAAGAGCATCCTTCTTTGTATGCGTCGCAGATATTTAGAGTTCATCTTCCTTTTAAGTGCCTCACCCCAAACTCTAGAACCATACATAATGAAAGGTTCGATTCCTGCTTATAAATGAGCGAATGTACGTTGAAATTTATACCAAACAAGTTGCGTGCAATGCGATTTAGTCCCCGCTGCAATTTGTCACATTTCTCTGAAATGTAATTTAAGTGCTGCTTCCAAGAAAATTTAGCATCAAGAAGAACCCCAAGATATTTCATTTGTTTTACCATAGTCAAGGGAGCACCATTGAGATGCAGCTGAAATGCATCATAGCAAACGTTTCGTTTTCAATAGCCATGACTCTGGTTTTAACAGGATTAAAATCCAATTTAAAATTCTTGACCAGTCAGAGGCGATGTTCAAAGTTTCCTGTGCGTGTAAGAAAGTCGCATGAAGTTCCCTACCTTGGAAACAAATTAAAATGTCATCAGCAAAAGCTATGGTTTCACAGCAGGCAAGATCATTAAGTTTAACTAGAAGATCGTTGATAATGATATTCCAAAAGATAGGCCCAGAAACTGATCCTTGAGGGCAACCCCTTTCAAGACAACGGATTGCAGAAGTCGAACCCAGTTGCATTTTGGCCATTCTGTCATTTAAAAAGTCGGCAACATATGTGATGTATTGGGGGGAGGTTAAGGAGAATAAAAGGAATGAAAAAGCAAATCCCCTTTGAAATAAGTAAATCCTTTACAAACGATATAAAGGTCTTTTTATTGCATTCTAAAACCATCTGAATAATTTTACGAATTGCAATGCGCATAGAAAAGATCGTACTTCGAAAAGACGTATATATACGCTCGAGGCACTTATTGCTTTGGCTGAGCAAGCCATTCATATACACTGGTGGCACTTAAGAGGTAAAGTCATATTGTAGCTTTAGCGTCAAAGTATAGTGTTATTCAATTCAATACATTGTTATTGTATGGAGCGGAGGCTCGATGAAAATTATGATTGAATATTGGGTCGCAAATATTGAAAGTTTGAGAATCACTGCATTATGGTGTTTCGTCAAATAGTGTGCAGTTTTTTGATATTTTTTCCTTAAAGATTCCAAGTTATGTCTACTAATTCACCTTTTTTCCCCACATATTAACTTTTTTGAAGTGAAGACTTCCTTAGGCGTGTTTTTGCTGAGGAGTAAATGTAAATGAATCATCCCGCTTGGGTTGGGTACGCTGAATCATGTTACTTCATTTCACATCAAGCGCCTCGGGTAGGTGAAGCATTTAATCGTGTATACTAGGCTCCAGTCGTCAATAAGCCACGTTTTGACAGATTTAGACAAATTAGTATTATTAATAAGTTTCTCACAAAAATATATATGTACAATAGTTTACTATTTTTTAAGTAGTTAATTGATTTTGAAGTGAAAACCTTTTTAGGGACGTTTGAAATAAAAATTCCATGCACACTTTTTACCGTGATATTTAATTTTCTTTTTCTTTATTTAAATATTACTATTATTTATTTACATTTGCACATTGATACATCTGTATGAACTTTAATGTACATTGTTTATTGCTTCTCGTAGCGTAAGGTTTTCTAACCGTACATAATGTGCACGGTGTCATATAATTTATATAAACATATATGTTATATGTAGCATACACTGAAGTGCCTTTGAATTAGGGATAGCACGGGCTATGCAAATCGTGCAGCGCTGCGCATCATTTAGGCGCAAGTGAGGTCGCTATCGTAATTGCACATATAGCGCGTACTGTGGTTGTTCTGAATTAGTTGTTGAAATTGCCCGCATGGGTAAACTGCCTGATTTAGACGTCTTCGATTGCGGACAAACCGTAGGTGCGCGATGCATGGGCCTTTCAATTCTGAAATCGTCAGAAAGCTAGGATTTTCAAGGTCGACAGTATCAAGAGTATACCAATAATAAATACATGGATGGTGTACAAAAACTAGCTATCGTGCAAACTGGAAAAGGACAATGTGCCTTGACAGTTCGTGGTGAGAGACGGCTCAGGCATATTGTACGTAGCCAGCAAAGTCAAATATGTGTTCAAATTACCACCCAGTTGAATGACGTTGCCATTTGTACCGTCAGTAAACGGACTGTGCAACACTCGCTTCACCGTATAGGTTTCGAAAGCCGTCGACCTACGAGAGTACCATTGCTCAATAATCGCCATCGGGTTGCACGTTTTGCCTGGGCAAGAGATGCCAGAGACTGGAGTGTAGAGGACTGAAAACGAATAGCGTGGAGTGATAAGTTTCGATTCCGACTACTTAACGCCGACTGAAGTCTGAGAATATGTCGTCAGGCTCATGAAACTGTGGATCCTGCATGCCAGGTTGGAACTGTATATGGGAATGGTGGCTCAGTCATGATCTGGTATGATTTTTCGTGGCACTGTTTCGGATCTTTGGTGCGTGTATCAACATCCCTCAATGAAATTCGGTACGCAGAGTTGTTCTGTGATTCTTTCCATCCGTTTATGTTGTTCTGTTATCCGCACGGTATTAAAGCTTTTCAGAAAAACAACTGAATCTCTAGCAAGTCACGGTTGGCTACTGGATAGTTGGACGAGTATTACTCTAACTTTTCTGTCATAAACTGGCCACCTAAAAGCCCAGACTTAAATCTTATTGTGCAGTTTTGGGTGTTATGGAACAAGGCGCGAAAGGCCATCCCACAGCACCACTTACTGAATTATGGACAGCTTTAGCCAATATTTGTCAAGGCATTACCGCGGAACATGTCCTGAAACTTGTTAAATCTATGCCTTGTCGTGTGGCAGCCGTTATTAAGGCCAGAGGAGGCCCACTTCTTTACTGGATAGATATCCCTAATTCAGTGGCATTTCAGTGTATAAACATAATCTACATAAAACATTTACATACAAATATTTTTAAATAATTAGACTGACATTTAAGTCATTTTTAATCACATAAGAATGTATTATGCATATTTAAAAATAACAGAGATATGACTACTCCTGTTTCTTCAGAAATGGATGCAGCATTAACATGGTAAGATTTAAACAAAAAATTTTAATTTAAGGATTTCCAAAATTTCTTTGCTTTCATCCTATGTGTGTATATACTATGTAAAACAGATTTTGAGCTCACAATTTCATAAAAAGCTAGTCATTTAATTTTTATGTGACTACCCAAAATTCGTCGTTTTGGGGAAAATTTTCGAAATTGATTTTATGCTTTTATTTTATAGCCCATACATTAAAGTTAATAAAAACACTCTAGTTTAATTTTTAAGATATTTAGAAGCAAAGTTATAGCATAATTAGTAAACTGGTAATGGAGTTTACAAAACCGGAAGTACATCCCTACTAAAAATATTCGTAAGATATTGAATTGAAATTTTCAGAACATGTTTTATTGTTATATCGGTGTTATAAATCAAAATCTAATTTTTGTGTATATATTTATGTATTTTATTGCTTTTTTTATGAAAATGATCATTAGGTTTTTAAGAAATCGCGTTTTTGCATAAAATTTGGCATAATTAAAAAACTTTCAAAAGTATTACAAATCTTTTTTATTCCTACCACATATAAAGATGTTATTTAGGTACTGTATAAATATTATTTGAATACATTCATTAGAATTTTCTGTAAATGCAATTTTTCATCAAAATTTCACTAAAAATGACAGTTTTTATAGTCTATAAAACTCTCCAGAAAACAGCAAAAGTTTTTAAAAAAAGTTAAAATTAGTTAAACATGAAGCTAAAGAGATCTTGACCCATAAATATGGTGAGTTTAAAAAATGTACAATTAGTAGAAATTTTTTTTTATACCATATTAAAATCTTTAACTGCATTTTCTGAGAAACTGTTTTTCAATTTTTAGCTTCACGGTAAAGTTCACTACAGGGTTTCTTTTTAAGATATTAAATTGAAATTTTCAGATAATATTTTATTAGTTTTATCTCCAGTCTAGATTATAATCTAATCTCTGAGTATATATTTATGTATTTTATTGCACTTTTTGAGAGAAAATAACATTAGTTTTTTGTAAAAAATTGAGTTCTCGCATAAAAAATGACATATTTCAAAAACTTTTCAAAAGTATCACAAATTTTATAGCTTTATGCACAGATAATGATTTTATTTATTTATTGCATAAATATTATTCAAATATATTAATTAGAATTTTCAATACAAGCCTTACCGTAACTGCATTTTTTCACTAAAATTTCACTCAAAATTCCCAATATATCGAAAATTATTTTTAATTTTGTGGAAATTGTACTTAAATTCTTAGTTTTATGCCCCATTTCAAATATAAAAATGTTTATTTAGTTGAAAATTTATATATTTCAAAAAAAGTGCTCCGAAGGTAGCTTAAGGAAAAAACTTAAAATTTGTGAAGTGATTTTAAAATGCTACTTTTCCAACAAAAATTTACATACACGCATGAAATTTGATTTACAAGTACGTCAAACTATGCGTAACAAAATATGGTATAAGTTTTGCGATAACATGATTGGTATTCGCACAATACTTCTTTTTATGAATGCTTATTGAAAATTCCTTAAAAACTGTACACATTTTGAGTTCAATTATTTTTAAAAGAATAATTATCGCTTTAATTCAAAAATGCATACCAAATTTTGTTACATGTATTATTAGCAATAGGTAAAAAAAATTAAAGCATAAGGCACAATAGAAAAAAAGCCTTAGCATTTCAAATGAAGACAAACTAGTTATTTATCTTTCCGAGATAAGTCAGTTTAAAGCTTTGATCTACCATAGGGATGTGAATAAAAACGAACGCAACGAACGCAAAAGCTATCATAATTCTGTGTTTTTGAAGCTTAGCACATTCAAATTTTGTCAGATTTTAGAAAAGTACATAAAAAATAATTTAAGTTAATAAAAATTAAATCTGATTTTTTTATCAATTTTTGTCATTTGAATCGCATTGTGTTCCCCTTAAGTACCACAGAATTATATTTAGGTTTAATCAGTCATGTATTGGAGATGTTTGTACAGCGAGATTTAGAGCAGAAAAGGTAGAATAATTAATTGTAAGGGTTGTAATTTCAGTAAAAATTACGTGTAAAGAAAATTATCGAATTTATTCACGTATACACTGAAGATGGATCGTCTCTTCCGAATCGAAATCTACAAAAATAACCAAAGATTTTGAGTGGAGATTTGAAAGACAAATCAGAATCTTTAGTACATTTTTTTTAAATCGAAATTCCATTAAATTATGTCAAATAATTCAAAAGTGAGAGCATGATGAAGTTCGAAACAGCACTTGATGGACGTTATTTTTTTTAGATATTTAAATAAAATTTTATCAATAGCACTTAAAACATATTTCAGTTAAAAGAAATCAATTGTTTTCTTCTTATATAGAATATAATTAATTCGCAAATATGATTGTATATTTTGTAACTAATATCAATTTAAAGGTAGACATAAGAATAAATAATTTTAATTGACAATATTAATATCACCTTGTTTTTGATTCACCAAAATAATCCTCATTCATACATTACATAACATAAATGCAATTATTCTACTATTAGCTCAAACTCTCTCTATATTTATATATTTATTTTGCTCAAATTTTCAATCATTAATAAAATACTTTCTATTTATTCAATCAAGTTCAAATAAATTTTCTTAAACTTGTAGTGGATGACACTACAATTAATTCATTAATTGAATTTTATTTTTATTTTTAAATTTATTTTGCATTATTTCCGTCGTAGTTACAATTCGCTTCAACAGATGGCGCCAGTACGTTTTTCTAACAAAGTAGGAATTGACGTTAAACTTTTATATATATATATATATATTACTTGATTATCTTTTCAAACTGGAAAATTGGAAGATTTTATTTCTATTTCATGGTTATATGCACACACCAGTATTTTTTTTCTTTCTCTTTACATAAAAATGTGCCTATTCTTCCAAGAAAAAAATCCGTAAAAAAATTAAACCTGTTCTATTTTTGCAACACATATAATGTAATCTAAGTAAAACTTTAGTACTGAAAATTCAACAAAATAACAAACAAATGAATAAATTTTGCCATTCTTAACATTTTTTTTTTGTCAATTTTAATTTCCATTACCATTTATGTTTCAAGTATTAAAATAAATGAAAATGCATTTGTATAATACTAATATAAACACCAACATAAACTTGACTTCTTAAATACGTTATTATGATTTCGTATAATACGAATATACATGTGCCTATATATATATATATTCAAATTTAGCTTCATTTCTTAAAAAGTGTTCCTGTAATATTTCTATACATTTAATTTCGGAAGTAGAATGTGAAATTAACTTTTATATGTAAATTAAGTTTACTCTTTGTGAAATAACACACATGCCTGAAAAACTCCGTATACATTTTAAGTTTAATTTTCTAAATTTATTTTTACACTCCTTAAGACTACAATAAAATTTAGAATGATAAAAACTCGTTTTGTAAATTAAGTGCTAAAGAGAGAGAAAATTTTGTCTACACAGTCTGCAAATTTTTTTTGGAGAAGATAAGAGTTGAGAGAAATAATACAAAATAATAAAAATATACATGATATAACGAGCACAAAAGTTCTCTCTATTTTCTTAAGTTAACAATCGCTTTCTCAAATCTTCTGTCGCATGAAAACGTAATCCTTATCTCATAAATCCACACTCATTTGAAACTGCTTGTAAAAAGTTCATAAAAGATTTGTGCAAATTTTCTGGAATTATTTTATTCTTCCGTAAGTGCTACAACGTAAATTATTGAAAATAAACGTGTTCAGAATTTTATTCCTCATATGAACTTATAAAATTTTTCAAAAATAAGAAATTTGTTATGTAATTCCTTTTGTTTAGTATTTTTTTTGTATTAATTAACTATATTTATTTGAATTTAAATATAAAAAATTATTAAACACTTACTTGAAACAAATATAACATTACTTTCTATCTAGTTTAAGTTATTATATCCCAAAAGTATGAAATTATATAATGCTTATATTTTCTTTTAACAAATACACAAATACAGGGTGTTGCCGAATTCGATAGACAAATTCATAGAAATGATAGCTGGCAGATGGGAGGTATTCTCAAAAATCAGTAATTCTCAAAAAACAATGGAGGAAAGCCTTCAAATGAAGCCTTTCCTTCATTACTGAATTATTATATCTTCATCTTCAAATGAAAAGGCGAAATGTAGAATTTCGGAGAACTGATGTGATGATAGATAACAAACATTTTGCGACAGGTTCTATCCGCGGAGCTTCGATTAATCCTCTTGGGTAAATCCTTCTTTAATTTTGGTTTGTGTTTAAAACCGCCTAAGGTAGAGGCAACTTGATTTTATGCTAATTTGAGCGATATTTAAACTCTGGGAAAGGGCTTGTTAACGCTAGTCCTTATGCTATTATTCAAGTGAGTTGGAACAATTGCATTTCGAAAAAGTAGAAATGAAAAAAGAATGGAGCAGACTATTGCAAAATCTAGTAGAGATCTGACAAGGGCTCTACCATCGGATCAAAATATAAGTGTTTGACTGATTGTCTTATAAACTATGGAGGTGGTATATATATAAGCCAGTAACAACCTCCGAACTGAAGTGATCATTTTGGTCCAGTAGTAAGTTACGTGCTTACGAATCAGAAGGTTTAGAGTTCTATCCTTCATTGGTGACCCTGGCTGAACTTTAAAAAACGCAACCTTCTCGAAGATGACGCGGCGTCATCTACCCACCGCAAAAGCAATCACAAAAGTCGTCAGATTCTCATGACGCAACAATCAAAACGTCAGACACATTTAGAGCAGTACAACAACTCGCATGCTCCCCACAACCCCTATATCGCTCGTTCAACTACCAACTCACTGGTAGGGGATTGTGTGGCTGTGGTATCTATAGAAGCCAGCAACAGCCTCCGGACTAAAATGATCATTTGGGTCCAACGGTAAGTTACGTGCTTCCGAATGAGAAGGTTCCGAGTTCTGTCCTTCAAGCTTAACGTAAGAAATTAATTAGAATTGCTCGTACGGCTTAGAATATTTAACTGATCATACTGATTACTGATTTGTATGATATAAAAGTTATTATTTTTATAACAATGTCAAATTCTTCGTTGTCCCAAACAATACTTGCGAAAGCCGGGTTGTGACACTATTTGGAGTCAGGATTTTGCAAAATTGTTCAAAATGAATATTTCTTTTGATATTTAGTGTTATTTGGATTTAAATTTTGGCGTAAAACTGTTTAATGAGTATTATTGCAATATAAAATTATTAAAATGCAATTTTTTGGCAAAAAATGAAGGAAAAAGAGCATACATTTCAAACATTTTCCTTTCATGAAAAAGGCTTCGATAATAATAACACTTTGCTTATATATATAACTAAGAATTCTTTACTGAGCTTGAACTAGTATTCTTGGAATTTATAATTTCTTAATGGATTTATTCATATTTTAATACATCAGAATACAGAAATTTTAACAAAAAACACCGGTTATTATTTCAATTGATCATAACTCCGAAAATAATGTGAATTTTTCTAAATTTTTATAGTTCAGTCTCTGTAGAGATGTTTTAGGCTAAATATTACTATAGAAGTAAAAAATAATTAGATAAGCAAAATATTATTTATGTGGGCAAAATATATTTTTATAATAGAAGCCCTTTTCATAAAAAGAGAATAATTTGGGGAATATGTCACTTTTTCTACATTTTTGGCCAAAGAATTTCATTGAAATAATTTTCTTTATTCTAATAATATTGTTCCATTACTTTTATACCTATATTCTAATTAAGCTAACACTAAATATGAAAAAAAAACATTAACTTATACGCTTCTTTTAAAACTGTAGTTCCAAGCGGCTTTGGAAGCATATTGTATATCTAGAATTGATTTAAAAAATTCTGATTTAAGTCATTGTAAAAGACAGCCGTTAATTGCAATTATCGGGAATCGAATTATAACACCATCTTCCATTTAGCGAGGAATTGCTTAATGGCTCCTTAATCCAATTATTAGCAAATCTGGGACAGAAATGGCGTTTTATCTGGTTATTCATTCCACATCTGCAATTGTATTGACATATTTATTACATTAACAATCAACATTCTAAACAGGAATGATTCTGAACTTGAGAGGATGAATAAATGATAGATGGTAGTTTTAATACAAACTTGACATTGATACTAATTAGGAGTTCTAGCATCAATTAATGGTCATAAAAGAACATCTTGTAATATCTTGATATAAGTTGCTTAGATTATTTTTAAAAGTTCACATTTAACCCGGAAGAAGGCGCGCACTCGATACAAACGTAAGTGGTCCTGCAGGGTTGACTAAGTCACCCCAATCTTTTTTTTTAAAATTTTTTCATTGTACGCCATAAAAATCGTTATTGCAGTGAATAATTTAATTCAGAGAAAGTATATTTACCTACTTTTAAGAACTTTTTAAATTTGTCTTCGAATATTTTAGAACAAATCCAGTCAAACTGAACTAAAATGTATCAAATGTGTGTGACTTTAATAAAAGACAAATCATGGACACTTTTAGCTAATATTATAAGAATGATATTTTCAGGCTAAACTGTCATATTTTCTTCAATTAGTTGTAGTCTTATTGTCTTTCGATGATTGACGAATAGTATATTGAAATTTTCTTGCTTGTGTCTCTTTTTAACAGAGCGTAGTGTGCCTTGTGGTACACATGTGGCTTCATATCTTTCTTGATAGATTTTTTTAAGTAGCATTTTAAAATTTTCCTTTCAACTCAAAAGTTTCATGTTTATCACTTTTCTCAAATTTATTTCACTCTCATAATTAATACCCATTATTTCATCAGGTATTTTCTTGCTCTCGATCAGTTTCAACTTTATCTATTAGAGATTGCATAGATACCCATTTCTTTCCTTATACTCTGCTCATTTACATTAATAAACCATAATTCGTACAACACAGCAATCAAAACCACTAAGTGGTTCAAAGAGGGGTGTAGCCTGTTCTTCGAAAATATTTTGGAACAAAATATTGGGGATCTCAGTCACCATATGTACCTTAAGTTTGCAAGAAAATGTTTGCCACACTCCTAAAAAGAAGGAGAGATGTGACAAATGCATTTTAGTATCCATGATTATTGCCAAATAGGATGGCATTGACAAGGTAATTAGTAACAAACAAACATTTTTCCAAGAATTAAAGATTTCGTGAGCCTGGGATGATTCTGTGCACCAAGAACCCGCTCTCTTTTTAAATAGACAGCTCTCTTTAGAAAAAGACAGTAGTAACTTTACTGGTACAATAAAAACCTTGTAGCTGATAAGTATAGATATTCTTTTAAAATATTACATATCGGGGCTAAAACATATTTAGATTTGACGGAAAGCAAATCTCCAACATCAGTAGAGCGTGGATTTTGAAATAGGAATACACGGTGCAGTTGTAAGCCCTATCTTTGAAAAACGTACAAAATCATGAAGAAAATTTCTAATAGATCTCGTCTTGCTTTCACAACGATGTTGTTCAAGACAAACCAAAAGATTAAGGAAAATGAAGCCTACATACAAAGGAATAATAGGGGTATTACACATAAATAATTGTCCCAGAATTCTAGAAAAAGCGATGAATAAGTTTAATAATATATTCACATGAAGATAACCTATATTATTATTGAAACAATAATAAGTGTTGCAATATTTAACATAGAACCATTTGAAATTATATTTTCCCTATCAAACAACCACCATTATTCCCCCCTCCCTCATTCAAAATTTAACAATTCACCAATCCTCCTTAAAGAGAATTTAAAGTATTCCCTTTAATATTTAAAACGCAATTGTATAACAAATGTCATTGAAATCCACTTTCGAATGTTTTCCCAGGAAAACATAAATTCACCGCTCTGCAAACAGTGTAACAGGTTGCGCGGGCGTTAAGCCGTTTACTTATCTCTCGTGAAAACAATTCTAATAATTGGCATCGATTTTGAGGTCGAAGGGACTCATTAAGTTTCGTTCATGGAATGTTCTGCCAAATTCGACTGAAGAAATCTTAGAGAGCATTTGTCAAGCTTACAGGGTGTTAAAATTTATTTGTTGATTTTTATTTAAATGTTACTAAGGATTCGTAAAGTCGAAAATAACATTTGAAATAGAGAATAAAGAATTACAATACGTGCCCGGAAACCAAGTCACGTTTCATTCTACCGCAACGTCAGCGTTAGTATTGGAGTTTAATTCTTTCATACACGTGTCTTCGCATAATTGCCAGCACAGTGACACCATTACAATCAGATTGTGTTGCAAAATTATTATGGCAATCGGCTATTCTGCCGACAGTGAAATGCTTTCTATAATCCTTTTTTGAATGCAAGGAATATTAAGCCAGTTAAAATTATAGCACAACGTCATTTATTATCCGGAGCGTCAAATATCCGCACCAAAGTCCGGATACGTTTTCGAACATTGCAATGCTCAACATTTTTTTCCTGTGAGGTCAAAAGTGACGGTAAACGCCAATGTGAGGGATATTTGAGGAATTTCAGCTGTGTGATTTGGTAAACATCTGCGCGGAATATTAGGTCCGTTTGTTTCCAAGTGAGGGGGTGTATACGTGCTCTTTTGTTCAGTTTTGTTGAGGTAGAATCCTGGATGGCATGCGATGTAGAAGGCTGTGGATTTCAAATGCGAAATAATGACGAGGTAGTGATTTCCATGCAAGAAGAATCTGACCCTGTCGACGATGAAACGGATGAAGACGAGCACAACAACAACGAAAGTAGCAAGGATCCATAAAATACTGACGCGTTTTATGCGTTAGAGACCGCTATGGAGTGGTACGAACCACAATCAGAGTGCTGTCTTACTCAACTACTGCTGCTGAAGAGAATCAGAGACCTAGCAGGGGAAAAAAGGTGTACACTAGTATAGCGAAATATAAGTAATTATTTTCCACAATCAAGGTGAAAATGCGACATTTTGCACCTATTTTGCTTTTTCTTCAAGCACGTTTCCGCACGTGATGACTTTCAGTATTTGTATAGTGTCCAGTATCATATACTGCATGGATAGCATTCGGTTTTCGGTTATCCGAACAATCGCGTATCCGAACGGTGTCCGGTCCCAATTGATTCGGATAAACGACGTTCTACTGTAATCTTCAACTTTTAGAGACTTATGGTGAAAATGTAATGAGTGATGGAACGGTGAGAAAGTAGGTTCGGGATTTGAATGATGGAGGTTTGAATGATGGAGGCTCTAATGTTCAGGACGAAGCACGGAGTGTGCCACCTTCTGTTGTCTATGGTGGTATGGTTGAAAAACTGAACAAGAAAACTCGCGAAAACGGACAATTAATAATTAGATTGCTTTGTGGTGAGTTTCCACAACTGTTCAGCCGTGTCTCTCTTCCCTGGGGGCATCTCTCTTTGAAGAGGAGATAGATAAGTTGGTTTGCCGATGTGATAAATGTCTGAAAAATAGTGGTAACTATGTACAAAAACTAGTTTCCGATATGCTCTTTCATGTAAAAATAAATAAAAAACTATATGTAATTTTTTTAAAGTGGTACTAGTTTCCATTCACACCTCGTAAGCTGTTATCAATGTGCAATTTTTACATTAAAATCTATGTGTCAAGTAATGGAAACTCTTTCAAATTTTATTGTATGTTCTACCGATACCTCATAAAATACATATTCTAATCGAAATGTTATATTTAAAATTATTTACAAAACCGCGTCTTCGTATAGATCAGTGATACCCCAAGTGGTCTATATGGACCCCCATGGAAGTGAAAAAATAATTCGGGGGTCTACGATAGCCCAAACCAGATTGTGATTTTAATTTTAATAGAAAATCTAATTAAGTGTAAGCCATATTTACCTATTTAACAGCTTTATTTACTAAATTTACTGGGGTTAATTTGCAATTACAAGACGACAACTTACATTTTATTAAAAACAGTCCATCATTTCAGTGTTTCTTGCCAGAATCAAGTTAAAGGAGCATAAAACTGGGCGTCGTGAATTTTAACAGTTTCTCAATTTGTCACAATCTGCCAGAAAAATGAAGTTTTAACTTATGTTCAACATTTAAATACCCTTTACTCAGGATTTGAAACTAGGTCTTAGAATGCTTTGATCAGGGTAATATTCCAATAATTAATCTGTTATTTTTTCGAATTATGGAACATCTTAATAAAGTTTTTAATTGCTTTTCCTAGAGAGGAGGAGTTTCATCATGGTTGCCGATCTCCAAAATATAAACAGAAAGAAAAAAAGAAAGATTGGATCCGAGGAGATTGAAGTTTAAACCTGAAAATGTTGATGCCAATGTATTATTGAAGTACCGATTCATATCACCCATTAAAAACATTTGTTTGTCGCTCAGTTATTTTATGTATAACAATTATTTTATATATTAAATTAAAATTTAATTAACTAATCCACACATGTTTCTTAATTTTTAAACACACTACTTAACTGCAGTTAGGAACACAAAACTTTTAAAGTAGGTAGTGCTATACCAGCTGTCAGAAACTTTTAAGTTGATAAATTTGCAAAAATTTAATATTCGGTACTACACAAAACAGAAAAACATAGTAAGGGGTCTATGAGATAAAAAAAGTTTGTGAACATATGGTATAGATTAATAAAACCATAGTAAGGGAATGATGAGATTATACTTACTAAAGCCAATCCGTATGTATTTGTGTGTTTTAAAATGAGTGTTTTAAGGAAATATGAGGTACTATAGCAACCATGCCAACATTCAAGATAATTCACTATATTGGCAATCTTATCTTTGCACGTATCATATGCCCTGAATTGGCAATCCTAGGGACTTTGTTTCATAATTCTCTTCTTGCGGCTATTTTAAGCCTAACCATTCGTTGAGATGGAAAGCTCGAATACCAAAATGCGAATCTGGTATTTACTGAATTCTTCAACAGTCAAATTATTATTATTGTCTTCAATAATAAGCATTGAATATAAAATTAATAATAATTGTGAAATAAATAATAAACTAAACGAAAATTGTTGATTTTTTTTTCTTGTACTGATCATTACTTATTTTCATTTACCTAATATTTTTCCCACAGTATTTTTCGACTACGTGTTCCCTATTCCCGTCAGTGTATTCTATTTTTATATTTGTGAGGCTTTATTTAATGACGCCAATATAGCTGTAGTAGTACGTAATGTCGCCAAAAAGTTTACGATAGTAATTAAGTTCCAAAAATGGAAATACAATTATACAATTTAATAAAGAGGCAAAACTCCTTTAGAAATAAGTTTAAGTTAGCAAAGGAATCCTGAAAATAGCAATATGGCGATTACAAATATTTGTTTAAATTTTGGAATAGTACATTTGTTGGGAATTATTAATGCAAATAACTATTAATGCATAAAAGTCATTGTGGAAAAGTAAATAATTTGATGAATTAAACTTAAAAGCAGTTTCTAAAATAATAGAGAAGGTTATTAATTCTACACGTAGTACAAAAAAAATCACCCTTTTACCACATTGCATTAATTTTCTCGTTAATCATTTTATTCTTATATTAAGAATTATTTTTTATATTTTAGTTCGATTAGCTATAAAAGCGTAACATCGTGACCCCAAGTTTACTTGACTTCTGAGCAACGAGAGGTGAATAAGACTTATGTAAATAATTACTTTTTATTTACAAATAGTTAACGTATATATTATATTTCATCTGTAAGATATAACTTTGGTATATCTAGTTTTCATATACTTGTATATACCCGTTGGGCTCTTTCTCGACGATCTGGATATCGTAATGTTCCTACTCCACCGAAATAGTTCTAGTAGGTCTCTCACAACTTCAGATGAACTCCTTATTTTTCACGGAACTTGTCGGTTTTAATCTTTTGCTGTCCCGCAGCCTTTCGCTGGGAATTTCCTTGTCTCGATCGATTATCTTCCCGCTGCCTAGCAACCTTTCACCTTTTTTTTGCTGAAATCACCAAGTCTCCCAGTCACCTTCCGGTTTCTCTCTTAAGACCCTTTGGTTGGGTCTCTCTCACACCCCTTTACAAAATCTAATTAGAAGGAACACAGACATGCAGCCGGCCCCCTCAGTCTTGGTTCCAAACTCCATTTGTCCTTCTGGGACAAAAGCCAGTCGAGACAGTGATAATCTTGTCGACGTCATCCTAAACCATGTGAAGAGTCTATAAATTGACCGGTCACTTCAACACTGAGAATACACTCCTCGGCATTTCTTGCTTACAATAGTCGAAACTCCCTTCCATACATGTGAAACATATACAAATGTTAGAGGGCACGAAGGAATGGACAGCCGTTGCAACAGGTGTGTTCTATCGATAGCTCACTATAAAAAAAGCCATCTGGCGATTATGTTTGCCTCAGGGTGTCGAAGAAAAATAGGGGTAACAAACAGACATCTAAGAGAGGACGCTGCAGAAATGTTGAATTAATTAATCTCAAACAGTGTTTTAAAAAGTGCTTTATTTCGAAAAATGACCCATTTGTTATTTCCTATAGTATGAAAATCAACAGCATTTTAAAAGTCTAAAGAATCTAGTAAAATATTATTATATAATCCATTTCATCAGACAAATCTATGAATAATGAAAATAACACGCTAAAGTACTTTTTTTTTTACTTTTATACCAAACGATTAATTTAAAGATAAACAATTTCACCACATCGAATATTATCTCTCTCTATTTTATACTTTACAAAATAAAATTCCCGAAAATAAAGCTTATCTTCCTAAGCAAGCTGTAATTGATATAAACAAAGAATTGGATGCAACAAACCGCAAGTCTTCTGGAACCAATTAGGTTATTTTCGTTTGTTAGGCAGGTGCAAACATGTAATTCCTCCAGCACAAATAAGAACAAATCAAACACCTGCAACCTTAATTCAGTTGTAATTCTTTCGAACAAATAAAACTAGCGAAGGTAACGCTGTGTCTTTCTTTATACTTACCCAATTAACGATGTTCAGTCATCCGAAAAACAAAAAGGCAAAGCATGCAATTATTACCTAATCTTTGATGAAAGTATCTGCTTCTTTTATATACAGAAAAGTATTTGGATTTGTTTGGATTATTCCACAACAATCATTCTAATATCAGAGGATTACTTTACCTATCGCTGGAAAAATCCCTTGTATCTATTACATTCCTAATTCAGATGTATTTTAAAGAATATCCATATTCCTTTCGAAGAAAAGCACATATAAATATTTTAGAGATTGGCGTTTACTTGTTTAGAATACATGAGTTAAATAAAGTTTGTTTTTTCCTATGGTTGCCAGCACATATTTACATTCCAGGCAATGGAAATGCGGATAAAATGGCGAAAGAGACAAATAATCTCAATCGTGACAGTTTTGTCAACGTTACCTTATTGGATGCAAATGCTGTTGCAAAATTCAAATTGAGAGAGGAGTCAACTGCTGTAAAGCATCAAAAAAACTCTGTAATCTCTCTCTCTGTATATAAATGGATGTCTATATATATGAAATCTCTTCACTCCGACACCGTTCAACTTTTTTTTTTATCACTATGAAAATTGGCATGCATGTGTATTTTTTTGTGTAAATAGATTTTGTTTTGTTCTCTTTGTTGCAACTTCGCATCAGGTGGCACTACAGCAAGGAAACTTCTACACCATTCAATCAATCGTCAAGTTGCCAACAAGGTCGCCAAATATGATGCCAACTTGGCTCTATCTTTAACTTTTCGCTATATTTCCTCTGAATCGCCATTTTTATGTAAGGAACGGCGTTGCTTGCGAATATTACAATTTTAACATAAAATAAATACAACAGAAAGTAATATTAACGTATTAAACATCCAGATATAAATTATTGACACTATTTTAAGCGTTCATTACACAAAATTTGTAACAATGTGTTACTTTTGCTGAGCATAGATTAGCTTAGGAAAGGGTTTTCAAAAACCAACCCACAAAAGAGTTACGGGGCGTTATAAATTTTAAAAAAATTCTTTTTATCAGTTATTAGACCTTCAAACTTAAAATTTAACAAATATGGTTTTTTTCTTCAGCTGAGATATGCAAAATGATCCTTTTTTTGTTTGTTTTTGTTTTTTTTTGTTTAATTTGCAACTCACGTAACATTAACTCATTGAAAACTTCTTTATCCTTCAGTCTGTATTGTTTAATTTTTCAATTCACCTCGGCGATGAACGGGTGTACCAGCTAGTAAAATATAAAACACAGGTACCGTCATATAACAATGATTATTTCTATGGCGAAGAGCAGGTCACATAACAGAGGAATGAAGATTGGTAGGGATAGTAAAAGAACTTTTAGGAATTGGGATAATTGTTCAGATACAGGGCTAAAAACCTGCTCATATTTTTGACAGTCCTGCTATTCTTACTACTCTACAAAAAAGAGGGGTCCTATTTTTGTCAACTAATGTGGATAATATTGAACAGAACAGGCATTTGGACCGATGGTACTGTCTGATGTGTTCCCGTCATGAATACAATATTATCATCAAAAGACTCAATATAGCTGTAGCAATTTGCTCTACGGTAATCCCTAAAGGGAAATTTGCATTAGACTTCCCTAACCAATAGTTCACTATAAATATGAATTTAAGATGTATTCTGATAATTGTTTTTTATGCGGTCCCCGGAACCACTTAATAATCCTAAAGGATATTTGACTCGAAAAAGTTTGAAGAGCTCTGTTAAAAGGCATATAATTGTGAATTATTAGATAAATTTACACTGAGATTTTTCAAAAGAAAAGAAATTTTGAAAACGCTACATTCTTTCTTTCTATTTATTTACATGGAACATAAGAACGAATCTTATCAAATTATTAATTTATTTTAATATAAAATAAAGCGGGTGTAATTTTTTTAAAATAAAACAGAATATCTACAGACATGATTAATTTTTCTTGTACTTCGTCATATGTTAATAATAATAAATAACTTTTATGGCGTTAAAGAAAGTGGTATATGAGTAAATTTATTGAATAAAACATAACTTATGAATATTTAATGTAATGTTAAACTCATATAATGTTTCCATATTTTCAGGAAATATACTGAAGTACTTCAACATATTTATAAATCAATTATGCTAAGTTTGGACATACATTTCTAACTACAGCATTTATTTATCGAAACTGTATACGCAAGAGCTACTTACATGGAAGGACTATAAGACAAGATTATTTATTATGATCGAATATTAAATTACTTCCCATATCGAAACATTAATTTGTGGGCTCTAGTAATAGTCAATTTCTATTATTAATTCCCACACAAATTATGAACATTTTCATATCATAATCTTGTGTAAAACAAAGTTCTGACGAGGCATAAATATTTAAGGAATACGGTTATATAATGTGTGGGCTTAAGGGATAATTAACCCCTTAACTGCCCTTGGCGTACATATCCGTCTCATTCAACCCGAGCGTTAAATGCCCAGACGTACATATACGTCATATGAAAGTACGATTATTTGCATTGTTCTAATCTATTTAAAATAAATCCGATAGTTTTGGAATTTAAAAAAAAAATGGCATTGAGAATTTTCGCAAATAATTTTTTTACTTTTTATTTTAGAGAAAATTGTTCTTGTAAGCGCCTATGTAATAAAGTGTGGCACTGGGGAGCGACTGGCTTAACTTTTAATCGGCAGTCAAGGCGTTAAAAAAATGCTAAGCTTCTGCGTTTTACTTTATTATCATAATTTGCATGCTGAATAAATTGCATTTGTAAATGTAAAAAAAATTCTAAAAAATAAAAAAAACGTGTTAATTGATATATTGTTTACTTACTTTGAACTTAAGGCCAAAAGAGGTGTATTGGCTACGGGCCCAAAAGTTTTGAACTATTGGCAAATGACGAAGACGTCATCTGTAAGCTGACACCTTATTTTCCATACTTTCCCATTATGACTCTGCACCTTCTGGTTAAAGACCATGGACTCGTGTATAGCATATCATGAGTTTGAGCCAAGTGCCCCTGAATATGTTCTGTGCAGTGGGGCCGCTGCACGTTAGTTCCGTTGAGGATTAAGCGTCCCCCATTTGGTGTGGTGTGGAAGTTAGGAGACGGGGGACAGCTCAGGTGGCGTCCTCGTCACTTGATCATGGTTTAAAAATGTGAGGTCCGTCACCAATAGCCCCCGTGCAGCTTTATAGTGCGACGTTACGATTGTAGTTGTGTGATAATGACAATACATGAATTCAGTCATTGCTATTTCCTCTTGCAATTTTGTGACGGATCTGTACGGTTCTTTACTAATCCTCTACATATTTCTTTTAAATTTTATTTATTTCAACCAATCTCCACCGGGCGCCAAAGCGTGATTCATGCAAATGAGATATTTTATATAAGTTCGGGTTTAGCGAGTTATCAGAGAGGATGAAATGAAATGAGTAATAGTTGTCAAGTAAAGAAGTAGATTTCTTAAAATAAAGTGAATCGGAAGAGTCGGGAATCCAACTTGCAGTTGTTGATAAAATTAGTCCGTAGAAAAGCTACGAGAAAAGCTGAAGATAGATTTTGCATATTAAAGAAAGAATTCTAGCTTTGATCCGATCCAATCAAGATCCAAGTAACCTACAAGACGAACCTGCAGTAGTTTAAGAAATCAGGTTAGTGTTTCAAGAATTGTAATTACGTATACGTGTGTAGTTGTAATTGTACGCGCTTATCCTTCGTGGATTCAGTTTAGATTTCGTAGTTCCGCAATTAGTGACCCCTTCTCATTCTCCACTGTATTTAATTGTTCTTATATTTGAAAATTTTATATATGACTTCCTTGATTAAGAAAAATTAATAAATATTGTTATTTGTAAATGTATCTTGTGAATTCGTTAACTCGCTTACACATTTAAGTATGAGTAATACTAGACGAGATGAGGATAATGTTAGGGGAGGTTATAATACGCGACAATTTTACTTTGCTAAAATAAACATTATGATAAAATATCAATATAATACAGGGTGGGTCCTCTAGGTCGTACCTGTATGTTCTTTTTTCTACTCGTTTAAACATAATCTACAATATTTTAGTACCCTTTTAAAATTAGTTTGTAAGTCTTCACAATATTAAACAAACCAAATATTCTCCTAAAATATCATTTCATCAACCAAGTAAATTAATATTGATGTTTTTGGTATAACACTTTTTTTTTGAAGATTTAAAAATAACTAAGCGAACATTAGTTAAAATAAACAAGCAATATTAAAAAAATAGTCAATTCCTACTTTGGTCAACAAAGAAAAAAATTTAATTTAGTTATTTTATTGAATAGTTACAATTTATATAAATATGTATATACATAGGACAGAATCACAATATTAAGTGACAAAACAGAAAGCGATTTCCCTTGAAATTTTCTATTTTCCATCCTATACATGGTTTTAGACTATATTTTTCGTTTGCTACTATTTATTCATTGATTAAATTTAATTATTCTGATAAAAGAGTATAGCAAGAAAAGAATCACATTCTCAGAAATTAGGTCATCCCAGGAGGGATTGGAACCCACGATCTTTAATTTAGAAGTCCATTGCGTTACAGGGACACAACGGACGATTTTACCTTTCTAGATATGCTGTTAGACTATTATTTTTGTTTGTTACTGCTTATTCATTAATTAAATTTAGTTAATGAATTAACATTTGAAAAAACTGTATTAACATCTAGTGACATCCACTACAAGTTTAAAAAAGGTATTTGTGAACTTGAATGGATGAATAGAAAGTATTTTATTAATGATTGAAAATTTGAACAAGATGTATATGTGTATATATATAGCGAGAGAGAGAGTGAACTAATAGTAGGATTTGAGAAAGGATAGCAAAGTAACTCGCATGAAAAAGTAATTCAAAGGTATACGAAATCATACGATCTAATATGTATAACACATGCATGAAAACTATAATAGAAGAGAAAGCTATAAATTCAAGTAATAAGCACTAAGATTGTTAAATATACAGTATCAACACAAATATGTAAATGATGTTACTATTAAGTATGTAATAACTTTGAACAGATGGAGTGCGCAGAAAAATTAGCTATCCGAAAGGTAATTATTCCTGTTTTCAAAAGTTAATTAACAAAATAATAGTTATTTGCTAGTTCGTTGAAGCTTGAAAGCGAATTTAATCGAACGCAATGATTGCTATACAGAAGTTAATGTTTCCCTGTAGGGTCGTAAAGATAATATGTTTCTTCTTTACTTTGATAAAATGGGCGTATGATGCTCAGGCAAACATTACTAATTTTTAATGTTATATTAAAGAAAATAACTGCATATATCTATTTTTCTCTTTCTTTTTCTCTTTTGATGGATTATATGATACTAATTTTATTATTTTCAAATAAATACGAAGATTTTTGATTCTCAGTTACCGAAAATAAAGTCGAAAAAATTAACTTGTGTGTGTATCTATATAAAAATGGATGTTTCTATGTTTGAAATCGCTTCACTCCAACCGATTACAATGAAAATTGGCATGTATATGTATCTTTTTGTGGAAAAGGTTTTTGTTGAATCCTCTTCGTTGCAGCTCTTCACCGGGCGGCGTTACAGCAAAGCAGCTTCTGCACCGTTCAATCAGTTGCCATGTTGCCAAAATGGTAGACAAAAGATGCCAACGTGTCACTATCACAAACATTTCGCTATGTTTCCATTGAATCGCCATTATAATTTAAGAAAAAGCGTTGCTTGCGAATATTATAGTTTTAACATAAAATTAATACAACACAGCAAGTAATATTAACGTAATAGTCATCCAGATATAAATTATTTACATTTTTTAAAAGGTTTATTAAACAAAATATGTAACAATGTGTTACTTTTGCTAAGGAAAGATTGACTTAGGAAGGTGTTTTCAAAAATCGACCCACAAGAGAGTTACAGGGCTCTATAAATGTAAAAAATTCGTTTTATTAGCTATTAGACCTTCAGACTTTAAATTTAACAAATATGATTTTTTTTTGTTCAGCTGAGATATGCATCAAGCTTTTTTTTGTGTGTGATTAATTTGCAATTCATGTAAAATTAACTTATTGAAAATTTTTCTTTATCCTTCTATCTATAATTAATTTTTCAATTCACCCGTGCGAAGAACGGATATACAAGCTAGTGTGTATATAAAAATTTATCATAAATCATTTAAAATAATTTAATCATTTAATAAATTACTTCCCTGTGAGTATAACGTCCTAGCATTTAATATTATTTGCATACATCAGGGGTTGTCCTTCTTTTAGGACATATTTGAAAAAATTCAATTCATCCGATAATGTTCATAGAGTTGGAAAGTAGTGGACAAAAATATTGATATAAAGTTTACTATGTTTTAATTTTGCATCAATTAAAGATATTTATTAACATAAAAATAAACAATGAAATGTATGTTTATTCCTTCAATGCCTAGAGGACAAACTATAAATGTACATAGATTATGTATTATACGTCTTTTAAACGTTTATATATTTATTTTAAAATGAAGGGCCGATGCCACCAAATACTCGCCGAGTACAAACGGAGCACGTGCTCGTTAAATCTGTGGGTCCGAATGGTGTCGCCATCTATCGTGAGCAAAATCGTGCTTTCACCTTCATGGGCTCAAAAACTTAGGCTAACGACAGACGTATCTCTAGCCCGTTGCCATGATGAATTTTGTGGGCCTCGATCTGACTACGTCAGATAGATGTCATAAGCAATAACAACAATTTAAAATGAGGAATGAATAGCATGAAATAAAAGTGTTCCTACAATATAGGTAAATAAAAAAATATTTTAATGTGAATCTTGTCACTGCCCCGCTCTACTACAAATCCCAATTTCAAGGGCATAAGTTGTGATTTTCAATTTGACACGAAATTGTGTTTCCAATGGAGCTACATTTTAGCAACTTAGCCTTGGCAGACACGGCAAGTTCCCAAACATAAGAGCCATTTCATGGTGGCTCTATCTATTGGCGACCTAGCTACCGAATTTGGACGCTTGAATTATGTTAATTCAAGCTCTCGTAGGATGCTGAATATTGCCATAACTTAATTCTGCCCTAGAGTACCAGTGCCAAATTGATACTCAAGGAATCTTTTACATGTTATATAATCATATGACATGCATGCCTAGGATTTTCGCATCCAGAAAATCTATCGTTTCCAGCTGGAGTCGTATACGCAACTTCAGGCTTCCGAAGCGGGCACGATACCTCTAAGCGACTTCAGCCAACTGAAACAATAATGATCATTCAATAAGTTAAACAACTTCTTTGTGGACTCAAAATATTTTTCATACGAAGAAAGATTTGCTCCCTTAGATATGTAGAATCAAAACCCGAAAGCACAGTACATGCAACTTTGGTCAAACAATTAAGATATCCGACTGCCCCAGAAATGTGAATTTTGCTAAAAATTGACATTGTTATGATGTTATTGCTAGACCATCTTATTAGATTTATAAAAACACCACATTTATTCTTTTCCGTTCACTAAAACAAAAACTACAAGTGTTTTAGTAAAAACAGATGCCATTACTTTCAGAAAGATGTTATGCTGTAAAACGCGCGCGTTTTACTCAAAATGTGTTTTTTTGAAAATGTTCAAATGGGACCAGCGTTTGCTCAAAAAAATTTGAAAATAATGAACTGAATTTTTTTTTGTGTATGTTCTGTAGAATAGTAGATGTGTTTTAACCTTCTGATATATTAATCATCGTGTTATCACAAAATTTACAGTCCCTTATGTGAATATAATCACTGTTTATTTGAGAAAATTTCATATAACAACTAAGATTAAGGGCTCTAGTTTTTGTAAAACTTAAAATATATCTTATCCTGAAGGTCACTTCAAAATCGAATAAAATAGCAGCACATCAAAATTGAAAATTGGTTCATAAACTTTAGGTACAGAATGGGCCACGTTTATGTTATTTATTGCCAATTTTTACCCATTTTTTCGCACATATTAGTAATAACTTCTTTTTATCTTCTTAATTTTAGTATATATTTTTCATAAAATATTCTAAGCAAATCTGAAAACAACCAAAAAATCCCCATACCTTAATGTATCCGACTACCCTCAAACTGTGAATTTTGCCAAAAATTGCCAATTTTTTATGATTTTATTTTATGTGCCATTTTATTAGCTTCATAAAAATACCAAGTTTATCATTTTCCGTTTACTAGAACAAAAACTACAAGTGTTTTAGTAAAAGCAGATGCCACTACTTTAAGCAAGATGTCATACTTTAAAACGCGTTTTACTCATAATGTGATTTTTTGAAAATAATCAAACGGGGTCAGCGATTTCTAAAAAAGTTTCGAGCATAATTAACTGAATTTTTTTCTGAAAGTTATGTATAAAAGTAGAATTGTTTTAACCTTCAGATGTATAAATCACTGTTTTAATTACAAAATTTACAGTCCCTTATGTGAATATAATCATATAATTTTTGTATAGTAACCGACATAAAGTGCTCTGGTTTTTGTAAAAAAGAAAATATCTCTTATCCTGAAGGTCATTTTAAAATTGAGCGATATAGCAACATATAAGATTAAAAAAATTGAAAATTTGTTCATAAATCTTTGGTGCAGAATGGGTCGCGTTTATGCTATTTTTTGTCAATTTTTACCTATTTTTTCCCATTTCCGTATTAATAATTTCTTTTTCTCTTCATAATTTTAGCACATTTTTCTTAAAATGCACTAAATAAATCTAAAATAACAACAAAAATCCCATACCTCCTTTTAAAAAGTTATCGCAACCAGTCGGATACCTTAATTTTTAGAGTTATCTTTGGCTTTTCATGTGCAGTAAATGTTGCTTTTGAATTCTAGAGATGATAGTCAAATCATTTCAAAATCTCAACACCATCTACTGAAAATAAAACAAAAATTAGAATGTGCAGGTAGCCGAGGTGTACCGTGTATCGATGTGGCTTTGCACCATGATTTCAATAGTCCTCATATATGTAAACGTTTCAAAAATTAGAAATATCGAGTTGTAGTTTTGTCGGTTTCAGCTAGCTTTTCTTTCTGAAAATCATTAGGCAATACATTAATAGAAACTTAAAGTTTGTGCTTTTCTGGTGTGGAATTTTGGGAGGACCTTATCTCAGGTGACGTTCTCGTAGCAGGATCAAGTTCAAGATTATGAGATCTATCACCTGGCTGCATTTAGAAGCGCGACATTAATGGGCTATTAATCAATTAATAAATCTAATGAAGTTAGGGAAAATTCTGTGAAAATTCAAGACAAGTTG
>BMAO01022230.1:0-27513 GCA_019973975.1 Trichonephila clavata | reverse complement strand
ACATCTTCATTTTCAGATTCAGCAACACTTTCCATGTCAGAATCTGAATGCAGGTCCGATTCCGTGTCGGAAGAGATTGTCCATAAGGGTTCACCACTCAGTAAATCTCCAAAAATACGCAATGTGTATCCAGATGGACCACATCCAATAGCAGTTTTATCTCGTTCACACAATTTACGACGACAAAAGGGGCATGTATTTTTACCGCTTTTTAACCCATTGTTTTAAACAATTTGAATGAAACATGTGCTTACATTGACTCAGAGTGTACCATTCAAATTCATCGCTAGTTAAACAGATGGAGCAATCGTAGCTTGGGCAAGGCTCGCTACTCAGGGAGCTGGAATCGTTGGTTTCGTGTGGGTAAGGCTCGCCACTGAGAGAGCTAGAATCATGATTTCGTGTGGCCAGGCTCGCGCTGAGAGAACTGGAATCGTTGTGTCTGGAACGTATCATCCTAGTAGGGATTAATTTGCTAGGTAGAAAGACTTTTTGCAGTTTCTTGCTACCTTGTTGCGACTCTTTAGAATGAAAGTCAATTTGACAACACTGGTATGAATATGAATACAGTTTAAAACTTGCAAGAGTTTTTACTGAGACATTAAAAAAAATATTAAAAAAAAATTTTTTTAAGAGAGAAATTGTTTGACTTGTTTCAGTACAATTTCTTGGAGAGTGTTTTAGTAAACAACTCTTGTACCCCTCACAAGAGTCTCCTTATGACTTTCCGTCCTTGCCCATGCCTCTTGAATGTACTCTCCCTTCATCTCAATAACTTGTATAAACATCCACCCAACATGAACGCTGAGATACCCATGATCGCAAAAGAATAGAGACGTTTTTTGGAACGGTCTTTATCCAGAGCGTTCAGATAGGATTCGGCCACTTTGAGAGCGATAAATTTAATTTCAAACATTTTCACTGGAAACTTTTCATAGATGAAACGTAGATGCAGCATAAACAACAAGAGGAGGTAGGATTCCGTGACTAAATTCACCTTTCCCTCGGGTTTCAAAGCATCCAACCACTTTTGAATGTCAGAGGGATTGGGTGCGGACAATGTGTCTACATTCTTTTGTATAAGGGATGTTAACTTGATATTGAGCATTATATTGTTGGACAGGAGGATGTAATGAATCCATTGGGACAGTTGCAATGGCCGTTTGGAAAGGGAGATTTGTTTCAAGGGTAAACGCAGAGGTTCCAATTCTTTGGAAAACTGACGAGCAATATCACTAAACATTGCTTTGTTTAAAAGTTTTGAGTGTAAATGAAATCTCGACCACAAAATAAATGTTTATGAAAAAATGGAATGTTTTTTTCAATTAAAGATTCAAAGTCAAAATTCTGAGCAAGAAATGTTTACTACACAGCAAACAAAATTGGAGCTCGAGTTGAAGACTCTACCTTTTCAACACTCTCAATCTTTTTCTCTCTCAAAAAAAAATTTTTTTTTGGACAACATTCCTTGTACTCTGGGATACAATTAAACGATATCCAGTAATGTTTGCACACAATTAGGTGGGTCTTCATTATTCCAAATAGTCTTAAAGAGATTTATCCATGAATGGTTTCTTTTTCTCCAACCTAGGAACATAACGAGAGGGTTTAAACTTATTCAAGAGTCCCCATGCATCAGATTACAGGGTTCTCGTTTCGTCAAACGTCTCCACAACAAATAGGCTTTGGTGACGGCACAACTCTTTTTATGGCACATTTTGCAAGGATATTTCAATTTATTGGGTTCTGGGTCCACATAAACGTTCATCTCTTCGGGGGCCATTCTTTTCAAAGACAACAACAAACCAGCCACATACACGTCCATGATTTTACATTCCACGAGCGCGGCCATCACTCGCGTTTCCCATTCAGGCACGAGAGGATATCGAAATCAGAGTGTGTCCATGACGACCACACATTCCGATTCATCCACCGCCAACGCGGCTATTCCTCCTGGTTGGTGACGAGAGATTAATTGCAAAGGAGTTTCAGCATTGGCCCAAGATGTGGATTCCATAGTCTCCATAATCGATCCACCTTGTTTTCTACGAGATTACACAATTTTATTGAATGGGTTTCAAGGAGCATATTTCTTGACACTTTTTTCTTTGGTGTCCATGGGTCGCTTCCTTTTCGTCTGCTGTTCGCGGCGCCATTCCGCAATCTCGGCCACCTGCTCTTGGACAGACTCCACGTACCCGTCTCTACATTCGGGGCATGTTCCATCAAAAATACTTTCCAAAAAGGATCGACATTCTTGAGGGGTCTGCACGAGCCCAGAACGATACAACTGACGTACGGCTCGGACGTGTTTGCCACGCGCCTCTTCGGCATCGTAGCGAAACAGGTCGATATATTTCTTGGGATCCTCTCCCTGGTAGCCGTCCATGGCAAAGAATTCGTACACGGTTTTGGGATCGCTGATTTTGTGTAAAATGCTCGCCAACTTGATCAAATCCGAGGATCGCACATTGTCTCGACCCAAAATACGCTCGATACAATGCTGCTCGTCCAAAGTGGCATTTTTGGAACGTAGAGTCCAAATTTTGAGCAAATCCTGGTGGAGATGAGAATCCATCAAATAGGGAGCTTGGCGAGACACTTCCAAGACGTGGGACCAGGGTAGATGGAAGGAGTGAGACACTCGTTTCAAAAGGCGTAGGACGAGCGTCTCAAAGGTTAAATGGGGATTGTCATGATGTTCCATCTCTCGCGTAAAGATGTTGAGGCAGAGTTGACTGTCCATGATGATACTTGATTCTAGCTGTTGAAAGATTTAAACGGTTAAAAAAAAAAAATTTTTTTTTAAAGAGTACTTCACAGATTTTTTTAAAGGTTTATAGTCCTTTGAGTAAGCAACATCCTAAAGCATTTAAAGCTATTGGACAATCAAATAATATATTGCACACGCAATTGCATAGCGCACTTAGCTTTTGCGGCAACTCTGACTGGCGAACGTATACATTATTTCCCAAAACATCTTTTGTAAACAAGAACGGTTCATTATCGGTCGCAAACTCGGCTAATAAATTCCAAGGAATTAATTTATACCTTTGCGGTTTCGTGCCAAGTAATATTCTCCGTTTGCTTTTCTCAATAATAAAGGTTTCCCATCCTTCTGCAAATAATATTCGTTTCCTTTGCCGTCTCGTGGGTATCTTTCCATGCCATCAGACATTTTGGCAAGTTGAAACCTTCCATTGTTATCCTGTATTATTACAGATTTTCCATGTTGAAGGGGATACAATTCGTTTCCCTGAACATCCCTGGCATAATATTCTTCATTGTGTTTGTTTCTAGCAAAAGGTTTCTCTGAATTTGGGTACAACTGATTACCCTCTTTATCTCTAGCATACCTTTCCGCTCCAGACAAGGGATCCTTGATAAAAGGTTTCCTTCTTTTGGAATAATATTCATTTCCTTCTCGACGTCTGGGATAATTTTCTGGCAACATGTCGGTGGAACAGTATTCTTTTTCAATCTTGTCTTTAAACGATTGTCCTGTTCAAAAAACACCCCAACAAGTGATTGATTTGCTCAAAGCTTGGCGTAAAGATCACCCTTTTGCGGACAAGTGTTCAGTGTGCAAGACATGTTTACCCCTTATTCCTTATACCTTGTGCTGTGGACATTTTTACTACAATAATCAATTTAAAACGTATCCCGTTCAATCGTTTGCCGTACCTACCCCTAAATATGCGTTTGAACTACCCATTTTGAAACGTTTAAAGGCTCAAGCCAAATTGAAAATGGATCAAGATTTTTTGGTGTTACCTGATCCCATTTTTTGGCAAGTGGTGTCCACCTTGGTGTATGAAAAGATTATGAAGTTTGTGCAAGGGTTACCCATGACCAGTCGGACCCAAACCGTTCAATCTCCAAGTAAAGTGGGTTTATTTTACAAACAAATTTTAGAAACCCCTCTCAATTATGGGAGTTTACAGCGTCGGTCATGCGGAAAATCCACCTTGATTCGACAAGTGGCGTTTGGGAAAAGGTGCATCTTATCCATGAGAGGAATGATTGTGCCGGATGCCAGTTTACGCCCCAATCAAATTCAACTTCCAGCCCACGTGGTGAAAAAATTTAATATCCATAATTAATGGATTATTTTGAATCGGATGCCCTCGTTACAACCAGGAAATTTTATTGCTTTAAAAGTCAATTCATCGGGTTGGGAATATGATTGTTTTGGCATTCCTTTGGAAGTGGTGCAAGTCATGAACGCTGATTTCGATGAAGATGAATGTAATTTGTATTTGGTACCGAATGCGCTCTCGCAAGCCGAATGCGCGACCATTTTGAATCCAGAATCTCAACTGGGTTGTTTTGTCATGCAAGGACCGAAACTGACTCCGACTCAAGATATGATGGTGGTGTATTTTGCCAAATTTAACGATATTCATTTTTTGCCTTACAAACAGAGTGATTTAAGCAAAACGTTTCAAGTTTTGTATGATTGTTATGGTTCGCAACAAGCCTTTGAGTACATTAATCAACTGAGGCAATTTTATTTGGATGTATTTCAAAGACAAATGTGTTTTGCTTTGACTTTGCAAGAGATGCAAACCTTGTATGAATGGGGACGCGAGTCCTTCGAAGTGTTTCAAGAAAAAGCCGAGACGAGTAGTGGATGTTTAGTGACCCAAGTGTTGTCGGGAGCCAAAGGTAGTTTTGAGCACTTGTATCAAATGTTTGGATCCATCGGGTATCAGAACGATGTATTTGTAAAACATTCGTTTTGGGAAGGATTAAGAGCCAAAGAAGCCGTAGTGCATGCAAAAACGGCTACCGAGGCCCTGAGTAACGCGTCCAAGATTTGGGAACCGGGATATAGTTATTACAAAATGGTATACAATTTACAAGGGCTTTATGTGGATTACAAAGGACGTTTAATGGATGGTGAGACGGTGATTGAAAATGATGTATTGAATGTATTTCATTATACAGATGTCATGTCTGTGGAAGGGTTTCAACATCTTTTGGACACGACATTGCGATAAAGAAAGAATGGAATCAAAGAGGCGATTCAATGAACCACTTGTAGCCAGATCCGATATACCAGCAGAGCCATTGGAACGACGAACGGATATAAAGCCTGAGATGGCAACTTTGGGACAGATGTTGTTTTCGAATGCAAAAAAATTGTTGACGAATATTTTTGGTTTGGTAAGAAAAATATTTTGGTGGTAAAAAAAAAAAATTTTTTTTTTTTTTACAGCTTTAAATTAAAAGCTTGACAAGACTTTGCAATTATTATTTGACTTTACAACTGTTAGCTTGGGAAAACATTCACCCACTTGAAGAGAGTTTTCAAATTGCCTTTTAAACATGGATTATTGTGCTGAAGTCTCATATATTCGTTGTAATAACGGCTACAAATTACCCATGGAAATTGCTTTTGCTCGTGTGGATAATCCACGTAAGGTGTATATCTTACACATGCGTATGCCTCATGATGTGTATTTCACGATTGCTGATCTCGTTTGCAATAAAAATCAATGTGAACGTCGTTGCAACACTGCTTTTAATGTCCATGCCAAATGTATCCTGAAAATGAATAAGGAATCTTGGTGGCACACGCTACAACGTTTTATTCACGACCATATGGGATGGGATGCCCAGTTGGCCGTTCGCTCCCAAAATCAAAAACAATTTTTTAAGAAGGTGGGTGGATTCCGAAACGTTTGCATTGTGAACCTACCCGTAAGGAATCCTGTTTACGGATGCATTCACTATCATAATCGACTGGTTTCGTTCCCTTGTGCTGCTAAAGCTGCTCGAACCCTGGCTATGCATTTGAATCGAACACCTCGCGCAGATTAAAAAAAACGATTCAATGTAAGGAGGATAAACCAATGGATAAAATGGATGACAAAGAACTTTTGGAAGCAATAGATAAACTTTTGGAACAATGTGACGAGTTGATGGATCAATATCCTTCGGAAGTAATAGATAAACTTTTGGAACAATGTGACGAGTTGATAGATCAATATCCTCTGGAAGCCATGGATAAACCTTTAATGGATAACTTGATGGAAAAGATAGATAAATTTAATGAGTCTTTGGAACAGTGTTTGGAGCCCGTGGATAAACCATTAGTGGAAAATAAAAAAAATGAATTTTCTGATGAAACATTGAAGCGAGGAAATGAGACAATAAGACTTGAGGGGGTAATGGAATGTTGTGAAGAAATAGTGGATAATGATAAAATAATGTTAAGTGAGGTGAAAAATGTTGAAGAAAAGGTTGAGATGGTTCAACTGGAGAACATTCCAATGAAAGAGTGAGGAAATTGATTGGAAACATCAAACATTTTTCATTAGTTTTCTCAAAAACTACATCTGAAAAAAAAATTTTTTTTAGATGTTTTAAAGCTGTAGACTTTTCGAGCTAGTTATTATTGCTTGACTAGATGAAACCTGTTAAAGCCAAGTATTTGTGTTGATTAATATCGTTTACCTTACACTCTTGAGATTATTATTATTGGTCATGGCTGATAATCTTGTACATGTAGCTCCCGTTCACTTGCAATCTTTCCCTATTCAATTGGAGCTTCCTTATGAAAAGATTCGACATGAAGCCCTGGATCCTTTTGTTCGCAATGATGAATCTTGTGGTGTGGATTTGTGCAGTCCCAAATTTTACGCGGTAGATCCTTTGCAACAAGTGAAAATTTATACGGGGCTTATATTTAAATTCAAAGCAGGATGGACTGCTTTTTTAAAAGATAAATCGTCCGTGGTCACTCGAAAGCATCTTGTCGTGGAAGGAGGAGAGATTGACCCTGGATACAGAGGAGAAATTATTGTGGTTATGCGCAACATGTCACAGCAGACGCAATTTATTCAACCCGGAGATTTTGTAGCTCAAATGGTGAACGTGTACACTGGACTCACTCCGAAGCTGATGGCGGTTTCACACATTGAGAATGATACTCGAAGAGGAACACGAGGATTTGGAGGAGATGTTGGGTGTGAAAATCTCATGGCAAATTTGAGTATGTCATAGGTAATGAAAAGAACAAGGTTTATTAAAAAAAAAAATTTTTTTTATAGTATGTTACTCTTTAAAAGTGCCAAGAGATCTTTTCAACATTTCACAGGTAGCTTGGTGTATACCAAACAAGTGGCTGCATAATCGTTTCCATTGATTCAAATACTCCTGGTGAGTTTTGGGAAATAAAATTGGTACCGACCCATAATCTGCTAACCAATCTGCGTGTTCTTTCAAATAATTTTGGCGTTTGACTGGATCCTTGTTGAACCAACTCAACAAATCTGACATTTTTAATTTAGTTTTTAGTAATAAAAACACCAACAACACCATTTATTCCGTATCTTTCAACTTTTCAACACGAGTTTGTATTGTTTTTATTTGTTCGGGTGTAAACACTCGTCCTTTACGTTCCATCTTGATTCCAAACATGCCCTATGCTTTCCCTCAATGGGAATCGGTTCGACGATTGAATGAACAAATCAAGGTGACCCCCCTCACGTGTCAATACGTTCTTTTGTTGAATCAAACCAACTGTTTTGATATTGAAAAAGATTTAAGAAAATTTTTGAAACATCAAAAACATCGAGTGCGAATGGAATACGCAGTCTTATTTACGCAAAGGGAATTGAGTGCGTTTGGGCCCATTGCCCACCAGCAAACTCATGGCATCCTTTCCAAACGATTTGAAAACATCTATGGAGAGTGTAAACCCATCTTCGTCAGTTTCCCCTGGTGTCTTAAAAAATTGTGGGGTGGTCGAAAACCATTTCCAACCGTTTCAATGGAAACATTTAGAGACCGAATTACAGACTGATTTAAAGCGTTTATTGCAACAAAAAGTAGTGTATCAATGTTTGATGGGAGGAAGGGAAGAAACAATCGAACAACATCGGTGGAAAGTATTGCAACAGGTAGTGGAATGGTTACATATACCCAATGCTCTCAGTATGCATCAAGATGATTGCGTCAAGGATCAGCTGCTACAGCTTGTCGTAGTCTCTCACTACCCCTATGATTATTAACTCCCTTTGCACATTATCTAAATTCGGTATGTTGGATTCATAATTAACAATACTTAATTAATAAACCAATATTATTAATCTTTCTTATTATAGAAATACACAATTATAATCAAACTTAAGAACAACAAATTACAGTGGAGTGAGATAAGAATTCAATTATGAACGACGGAACACTAACTGAAACTACGAGAATAACGCATACAATCAAACTACGCATTTATATCTAATTTATGAAAATAACAGACTGATATCCTTTAAGCAGGATCTTTAATACTTGATGGATCTAAGAGCGGCTTCAATCCTGATATCTTCAGTTCCGCCCGAACCGAATTAATGAACCTTTTTCTATACTCTTCCTCGGCGAACAAACTTCACTAGTTAAACTAATCTCTCAGAATCACCTTCTTAATCAACCTCGTATTATCTCCTCTATCAAACCACGTAGTCATCCTCATCTCTTCATTTCATTTCTCCTTTATATCTTTTTCGAACTCGCTAAACCCGAAACTATCTTGTTTGCATAAGTCACACTTTTGCTCTCAGCGGGATGGTTAAAATAAATACAATCTTAAAGGAATGAGAGAAGGTTAGTGAAACGCGTAAGCACCGTCACAAGCTCTTGTTAAAAGTCATCAAGAGGAAATATTTTTAAAAAATTCCTCAAGACGAATCGGAATGTACCCATTTGTTAAATGTGCGGTTACGACGCAACACCATGGATCTGGATGTTAAAGAACGAGACATTTACCGTTGGTTGGCCGTCGATGGATTTGATGGATTCGAAGCAAAACATTTGAAATTGTATCTGTCGGCGATTTTGGATCAGAAATTTATACGCCAAGAATACAGGCTACACATCAAAGCCGTGCTTGCAATGTATAGGTGGTTTGACTCGCAACCCCAAATGTCCAGTTTGACTGGAACAGATTCGGGATGTGTTGTGTTTCTTACGCTTTTGCAGTTGTACGTGAATAAATTGGAAATGATGGAGGATGAAATAACCTTACAAGTACATCTTGCCAAGAGATCAGTGGAAGGATTTTTACATAGGAATGCTAATTATTACAAAGACGTCCGAAATGTAACGGGGCTTTGTTGCAAGAATTAGGCAACATTTATGTACAGGAATGGCAAGGAAAAAATTGGACATTTGTAGCCAACGAATAGCTTGGACGCTTGATGAAGGACAAGAGTTGGGAAAAAAAGAAGAAATTTTTTTTTAAAAAATTGTATTTGGTAGCTAGACTTGCATCGATTGAAATTTTGTATTGAGGCACAATGGGTACACAAGAAAATTTACTCCAGGATGATCCTAATCGATTTGTCACATTTCCCCTTCAACACTTGGATTTATGGCTCATGTATAAAAAGGCTGTTGCTTATTTCTGACGGCAGAAGAAGTGGATTTATCCAAAGATGTGGGAGATTGGGAAAGGTTAACCCTCGATGAACGGCACTTTCTTCTCATGTTTTGGCCTTTTTTGCCGCCAGTGATGGTATTGTGATTGAAAATTTAGTGGAACGCTTTGCTCGTGAAGTAAAAGTGACTGAAGCTCGTTGCTTTTATGGCTTTCAGATTGCCATTGAAAATATTCATTCAGACCTTGTTGATTGAGACCCTCATTCGAGATCCTCAAGAAAAGAATAAATTGTTTAATGCCTTGAAACTCTTTCTTGCGTTAAGAAAAAGGCAGAATGGGCTTTGAATTGGATACAAAATCCATCCTTTGCTAAACGACTGGTGGCTTTTGCCGCTGTAGAAGGAATCTTTTTCTCTGGTTCCTTTGCGGCCATTTTTTGGCTAAAGAAACGAGGATTGATGCCTGGATTGACATTTAGCAACGAGTTGATTAGTCGAGATGAAGGGCTACACTGTGATTTTGCCTGTCATTTGTTTAATCATTATGTGACAAAGAAACCCTCTAAACACGAAATTGTGCAAATTATATCAGATGCCGTCAAGATTGAGCAAGAATTTTTAACAGAGGCATTACCAGTGTCCCTCATTGGCATGAATTGTACATTAATGAATCAATATATTGAATTTGTAGCTGACCGATTATTGTGGGAATTGGGGTGCGATAAAATGTATAACGTGGAAAACCCTTTTGATTTCATGGAATATATTAGTTTGGAAGGGAAAACAAACTTTTTTGAAAAACGTGTAGGGGAATATCCGAAATGTGGAGTTATGTTCAACAAAGAGAATCACATGTTTAAACTGGATGAAGATTTTTAAAAGGCTAGGAGAAAATATTATTAAAAAAAAAATTTTTTTTTTTTAAAGTTGTAAGAGAAATAATTTTTTTCAAATCAAGTTCATACTCTTTCATCAACATGGTTAAAATACTGGTTGAAATCCAAGCATCTCATGTAGGAATTGGCAAATCCACCTTTGCCAAGGAATTTAACAAACCTTGGGTGGATGATTGTATTCAACTGGTAGAATCTGATCCATCGTTCTTTTATAGAGATGCCAACGAATATGGAGATGGTAATGATCAGTTTAAACACTTGCTTCGGTGCTATTTAGTTTTGGAAAACTTTGCTGCTAGTTTGGATAATGTAGCCAGCAAATTGGGATCTGACTGGACTATTATTGCAAGTCGAAGCCCCATTATATCGTATATTCAATTTGCCAGTCAAGATGTAAATTGGAAACCAATGTTGAATTTTACAAAAGACGATTGAAACATTTAGGTGTGGATGCTGTCCTGGTTCTGGATTATGGAAATAATATTCAGAGTAATGAGGAAGCAGTGCAAATGGGATTTAAGCGCATGTGGAATCGCGGAAGAAAATTTGAATGGGAAGCCTTTAATACATATGAACGCTACAAGAGTTTCTTTCAACGTGCCGAACAAATAAAATCTGACGTGGTGGAAGCAATGAAAAAGGATAAATTTTTTCATTACAAGGAAGTACCCTTTGATGGCTTTAGGGAAAAGGACTTGGTGAATGCCAAGGAATACATTGCAATGACAAAATTAAATTTCAAATAATTTCACAAAAAAAAAAATTTTTTTTTGTAATATTTAAAAGGTGAGCTCGATTAAAAAATGTTTATTAACAACCAAGCAAGACTACCACAATGCTTTATTTTTGTCGCTACGTGGAATCCATCGTGGAGAAGGCTCATGCCCTTCAAACCATTACTATGGAGCAATATGCTCACATTTTACAATTTTATGAAGAGGATATTTTTGTTATTGCGAGACAAGAAGGAGTTGATTCTTTACGTTCTTTTATTCCCCCTTTGGAACAAACTTGTTATGATTCCAGCAAAGATTTATACTTTATGAAGGTCAAAGAGTGGCCTCACTTAAAACTCATGTGTTTAAAATGTGCTCCCTCCAACCCATGTATTTGGAAATATTTTACCGAGGAAGACGAGGAGTTGTTCGAGTACCGCATTGATACATTTTCAATACTTTGCCCATCCTCCGTGCTTGCTGGAGACAGTTCTGACTCGTCGGGGCATGGAACGAATTAAATTTTCAAAATATTCCTCGGGTAATTCATGAAACACTTGCAACACATCTTCCCACAACTGATCACGATTCCTCACTCCAGTTTGACGCCAGTGAATCTCTAAACGACGGACCAATTCAGCCCACACATTTTCCACTGGATTCATGTCGGGTCCTTTGGGAGGCCAATCGTGCATGACATTTACATTGTGTTCCTGCAACCATAGTTTAGTCTGTTTACTAGTATGAACAGAAGATAAATCTTGCATAAAAATGAGTTCTTTCTCTTCATTATCCTCACACAATTCAGTTTCTATGGAGGAAAGGATATGGTTAATGTAATAGTCGGTATTCAGGGTGGGTCGTTCAATCCGATGCAGGGTTCGTATTTTCCCATTCCCTCCAAAGGCCATCCACACACATAGGGTGAATCGGGGACGTCCATAGATGGGATTGGAAGAATGCACCAGGTATTGTTCATCAAATCGGTCACTTCCCTGAACAGGTCTGTAGACTCTCAGAGCTCCCCGACTGGACGATCGAAAAATCTTTTCGTCGGAAAAGACGACCCGATGCCATTCGGAAACGGACCAATGCAATTTAGAATGGGCATAGACATAGCGCATTTGACGATGAAATTGAGTTAAAAAGGGCTTACGGGCCGGAGTACGACATTTTAATCCTTTTTGTTTTAACCGATTTCGGACCGTATCCACGCTACACGCAGGAGTCCATTCCTTTTGTAAATCCACAGCACTTAAAAAAGGATCTTTCCGAGAAGCCTCGTACAAGTTTTGATCCATGTTGGCATCGGTGACTCGAGGTCGACCTGTCTTGGTCGTGGCCGATTCTCCACGTCGCGTAATCCAATAATGCACGGTAGATGGGGATAAACCCAACATTTGAGCAATTTTTCGTTCCGATACGTGCTCTTCATCATACAAACGATATATAGCATGACGAAACTCCATGCTTGTTTTTTTACAACAATCAAGAGACGAGATGGAAAACCCATGGCTATACTGTCCAAAGTGTCAAATTCGTACCGAAACTCAAAACACGAAAACAGTGGTATCGAAAAGAATCAACCCATGATGCAGGGGAATTGTGTAAAATGTCAAACCAAAAATAGTGGATTTGTGAAAAGAAAACAAGACCATGAATTTTCTGGAACTGATTCGTCCTCACCTATGTCATGATCCCGACCACATGAGTATTATATCCCTTCCCAATCAACCCCCTGTCATAAGATGTGAAACATGTCAACAGATACCGATTCCCAATGTATACCATTTTATTCGGGAGGCAGCCAATGTGGATTTGCTGGGTGCCTGTCATTTGGCTCAAATGTATCACATTCTGACTGGAGATGAACAGGTGCCCGTTCCTTTTGCTCTGGTTTCTATGGAAGGTATTTTACCTAAACGTGTGGATGATTAACCCATTCGTAGATTGTATGCCAGTGTCAAAATTTTGAAAGCCTTAAACGCTCCTTTTACTGAAAATGCTACGATTGACGAACCCACGGTGGAAATGCAACACTTTTTGACGGATTACATGAATGCCATTACTCACGCCCAACACCAAGAAGCGCTAAAAGATAGCGAGAAGATAGCGTTGAATCATTTGCTGCAAAACTTGCATCAGGCCATGGAGTCTAAAGAATTTCAAGATAATAAATTTGACTTTTATTTTCAAAAATTGGTTCCGTATGTAAAAGCATGTCGGAAGGATTGGACCCCTCTTTCACCGGAAGAAGAAGGATACAATCTCATAAAGCAGCTGCTGAATCAGTTGCAACGATCGATGGCGATTCGTAAAATGTTTAGTCGTTATTGTATTCCATTTGATATATTTCATGTATTGGTAGGGTGTTATGCCTGCTGTTCAGATATTGGAATGGTGGCCAATTGGGCTCTGGATTTAATGGCTCGTATCTGTCGAGGTCAATTTTTCTGGAAAGAATATGAATCATGTGCCTTTGTACAGCAAATCTTGCTTGGCATCAAATCGGACGTTACCTACAAGCGAAATACAGATTTGTATTATGTGATGCGTTTGATTCAAAAGGGGGAAGGGATAGAGTGTCTATCAGAAAATTTTGCAAAATATGGCCAGTTGGAAAAAATGGCCAAGGAGAAAATTCAGGGTCCATCGGATCTCGTGGAGATGGTAACTCATCAGCTGTTTCCCAATGTTCTCTTTGACCATCATGCAGATCAATTGGCGTTTAATATTGCCATGGGACATGTAGCGTGTAGTATGGATTTGAAAACGGCTCAAGAGAAAAGGGTGCTTTTGCCAAAGCTAGACGTTTGTATGGTATTATTTGTAAATTGGTGAAGCAAGTACAAGCATTTGATGCTCAATATCCCATACCGTGGACTATTGATACTTTAAAATTGTTTATGGTGTCTGATTCCAACATTGAAAAGTATCTGACAGAAATTGCCGCTGTAGTATTTGAGCCCAATAAGGAATAATAATGATAAAAATAAAAATAATTTCTTTTTTTGAAGAAATATTTATAACCTATCTGAGACTACAAGTTCTTCATTACTTTTTCAACTGCGTAACAAAGTTAATGTGCAACCATTTTTTGGATCATGGAGAGTACTATACTTTTGAATCAAATTGCTGAAAGTTTCCTCCCTGAAATTGTACAGCCTGAAAGCAATGATTTAGTCAATATGCAGACATTTAAATATCGTATTCTTAATGATTTTATGACCAAGTTGAACCTGACTTTTCAAGGAATTCATCAGTGGATAAACACGCATACCCCGGTGAATCCAGAAGTGGCCAAGGTCATTTTACGTTACATTCATAAACAGGATGGTATTGAAAGCATTTTGGCTCAAGATTTTGTGAAAAATGAACGATTAAACAGATTGATTCAAAATGTGGTCAAGAGTGGTCAATCCAACACCATTAGTACTCTTTTGGCCATTGACGGCTTAATAGGGCCTAAATTAAATAATGGGCCTCAGTTTGAATATAAAAAATACTTGGAGAATTTAAAATATAGCTTGTCTGGTGAGCAAGGACGTTATGATCGGGAGGAGGATGACCTAGTCAAGAGGACACATGTTTTTGCCATACGGAAAGTATACAAAGAACTGGAAAATCTCCAATCAGATGAAAATGTTGATTCAAAATTAATGCATTGTGTGCATCAGTCATGAGTAGTATGCTGAAAGAATCTGCAGGATTGGAATTACCAAAGGGACCAGGTATTCCTTACTAGACAATGCTCTGAAAGCATGTTCAGATGTGTACTGGTCCAATACATCATGGGAATATTTCAATCGGTTAGTGGAAATTTTGAAAAGTAAAATTGTAGTCTCAACCAATAATGCAGACTCTTTAACAAGTAACGTGGAAGATGGTTCAGCTAAAAGAGAAAAAAGGAAAAAGCAACAGGAAAAAAAATCCCCCCCTTCAATTTAAAGTTACACGGAAAACACTTGAGCATCAGTCAAGATGACTTGCAAATCAGTTCGATTCAATTTACCGCCTTCTATTCAAAGGGTTGAAACAGGTGAAACAGGTTACATTTGGAATCTCTTGAGAGAAGGCATTAACAGACTACGTGGTGAACGCAATTCTCTTCAAATGCACCCCAAGACACAGTTGAGTAAAGCTGTGCAACTGTTTCATGAATGTCGTTCCAAAGAAGTTACTATTGTGTACGGAAATTTAGGACGCCTTCCTCTCATCTTAACCTATTTTTTGGATTATTGTTTTTCAGCTCAAGATTCAGTGGTGGTTATATCCAATTGGGCTATTGATTGTCCTATCAAGTCCAACTCCCCCAGTCACGAGTGGATTTTATGATTCTTGTAGAACCTTATTTTGGCTACGCTGTTCAGAAACCTTCCTACGTAAAGCATTTGATCGTTTTCACGAGTCACTTGTCCCTCTTTCTACCCATCTGTCGAGTGAAAAGACTCCACATAGGAGCCCCAGTGTCTGATATGTGCCCTATCACTTCATCGGATCCATTGCAGCCTGGCAACCACCCATTTTTCACGAGGGAAAGACGAATCAAGTTCCGTTGAATGGACTCTTACAATTGGACGTGACTCGATCCAAATAAATCAACTCACGAAGCGTTTTTGCGGATGTTAACGGGTCATGAAATGCTTCGCAACCGACCTTATACCCTGAAAATATCACCACGGGACGAGCAAAGACTAAAAGTTCATCTTCAAATCACTCGGAACGGCTCGTGAGGGACACTTGCTCTTGGCTTACAAGAGGAATAGCAAAGAGAGCCATCATGGACCAGTGCTTCTTGTGTCGTCACTCTCTTGTACAAAATCGAGAAAATGTATGGACTTTGGATTGTGAACATGAGTTTCACATTTATTGCCTCCATGCTCATTCTCCACGCAAATGCCCCATGTGTCAAATCCCTTTAAGTCGTCAAGATGTGCAAATGTTGAGAATGAGAAGAATTCGACGATGGGAACGAGCCTGGTTTGAAAGAGATTCTGGATACGAATCTAGTTAAGGTTATTTGTGACGGGTTAAAAATCTCTTGACACATTTGTTGTAATATGGAAAAAACCATTTCAGAAAAGCTGCAGCATACGGGATATCAGTCTGATTAGCAAATGCTTCAACATTTTCCTTTTTCAAAAATAAGCCACTGGCCCATTCCAAGGAATGACAGTCTACATGAAGGTCTTGGATGGCTTGATGTGGATTAGAATATCCCAAACACCAAGTGATTGTATTGCTGAAAAAGTATAAAGTATTATCATCATCTCGACAGACAACCATTTCATAAGGAATGTGGTTTTGCTGGTTATGAAATGTATCTGGTGGAAATTGAAAGAGTGTCCATTGACGTTGAGGCTTTGCCATCACAAACTTGTTATTAAAAAAAATTTTTTTTTGCAACATGTTTGTGAGCTTAAATAACAGTAAAGCTTGTGGTTGATTTTAAATATGGCACATGTATATGTACCTTACAATTCTATACAAGAACTTGTGCAACATTTTCAAGTGCTCAATTCAATTCGGTATGCTGCTCTTCTAGACGATACTTATCAAAAACCAAATTTTGTACTTGTAGACCGCAATCATTACTTTGGATCATATGGTGGTCTTATTTACAAGAATATATTGGACCGTTATCGACTTGAGCTCCACAATTCTCATTCCCTGAGTGATGATATTGGATTTGGGGTGTGTATTGTATGGTGGAATACGACGAAACCAGATTTTGTTGGGGATCAATATGCTCTAGCAGCCGAATGACGGGTGGCTGTTACTCCTCGCATGTTTCAATCTATGAAAATAAATACTTTACACCAAAAGAAACCACCCAAAAGCAATTATTATGGAGATAAACCTTGGCGCATAAATGCTGCATCCTTTTCCAGTTCAGATTCTGAATAAACATGTTCGGATTGAGACGCAGTGTGATACATTTTCCTTGCCGTCACCTTATTATGAATGTTAAACCATATCAATTGATATTTTGTAGATTCATCCAACAATTCTGATTTCATCTCTTGCATAATATGGCGCATGTGAGTCATACAAATACCACAACGCAGCAATCCGGTACAATGGCCCAGTAATTAAATCACGCCACATTTTTTTGGCCATATCAATATCTGAATGACTGGAAGCTTTTCTCGTGTCCATAGCTTCAGCCATCCAATGAAGTAAACGCCAAAAGGATGACCCAAATTGAACAATATTTAAAAAATTTAATTTTTCAAAATTTCGTTCTGCCAACGTTAGGGCATCAGTCATGGAAATGTTCAATTCTAGAGTCATAAACTGACGCAAGGCAGACACTCGACCTTCATGTACTAAATCAAACACTAGGTTGTCCAAGAGAAAAAAATGTCTTACACAGTCCATCTTACATTATACAATAGAGTGAGTGTGGCAAATAATGTATGTTTCAATAGACTAATCCAAGCTTGCACGGCTTCGTGAGATTCTGGTTTGCGAAAATTACGAATGTGCATTTCTTCCTTAACCAGGGCCACTAACCGTAGCAAAAACAACATGGTGGTTTGTTTTAATCTTTCTTGTGGAGTACCCTGACGAAACTCATCTTGAAAAAGTTTGGTATCCCATGTAACTTGTATGGAATCCATCCGAGTGGCGAGTCTTGCAGCTCTTTGTACAAAGGGGTCCTTTTCCTCGTGAAGAATCTGAAACAAAGCTGCATGATCCACATTGCCCAAGTAGGCCTTTTTAAATGATTGGTATGTACTGTGTTTCATCTTGTTTTTTGGAAGAATATTTTTAAAATTTTTTTTTTTAATAAAACAAGTACTTTTGAAAATGGAAGGTTGATTAAATGCCGAACACATAATGAGAGTTACTGTCGCTGGACTAGACGCATTTTTACATAGTCAGTTGGATGCAGAATATTTTGAAAAATATACTACTGAAAAGAATCGCATGTTCCCCACATGGGATCACCTTTGGGTAAAATTGAAAATGTGGCTGTCTCAGGAACCTCTGAACAATAAGCAAGATACTGTCCTAAATTTTGCTCAAATTTTTCCTCACATAGAACCTTTTAAACCCCATTTACTAAATTCATTGGCTATTCACGATTCTTTTTGGAATCAAGTATTTGAAAACTTGGCCATTGCCAAAACTCGACTATGAGGTTGACAGTCTCTTCTTTGGAACCTTTTGGTATTTTTTCTCTTGCTGGTGGGTTATTGTACTCTATTGGAGTTTTGACCATCCAATCTTGCTCCACTGATTTTCGTTTACATTTTATCGTCTTGACGCAAGTGATTTTCATGGCCCTAGTCTCCATTACACTATTTAAATATTTGAAATACCGTTACACATGTGAAAAAATGGAAGATATTTTGGCTGTTATGAAAATACAATAGCCAATTTAACGTTATCTCTTTGAAACACGGCTACATCTCCGGGTTTCCAACCCAATAATTTGAAATACCCTAAAGGAGTGGAGATGCAGTCAGGAGTCAACTCTTTCCGTTCAAATTGCACATCTTGCAAACTGATTAAAAATAACCTTAGGGGTAAATCAAATTTTTCCGTGTATTTTGTTTCATCTTCAAAGGTTAATGTTATTGTAGGAGGCTCAAAGTGAATATGTTGAATAGGTTTGATGGCTAACCGGTGGAAAATAATCTCAAAAGATTTGAAGGAATCCATAATCAAGATGGCTACTTCTGTGACGCCCGATGATATGGTGAAAAAACTTTTGGAAAAGAATGAAATTTTCCAAAGAATGTTTAATAATTATGCTGGTTACATCAATTTACAGCCAGAAGAACAGACGACAGCTCAGGAAATTTTTCGGGAAACGTTTCCCACTTATTGTGAACCTGATTTAAAAAAGTTTTATAATGAATGGGTAATTCAAAAGATTCAACATGCTATGAATGAAACAGAGGAGAGAGATATCACACCCAGTGAAACTTGTTCTCAACTCTTGTATGATGGAGGTACCAAAACGTACCTAAATGCTCGAGTGTTGCCACCTCTCAGTCGGAAAAAAGACTAGAAAAATTCAACTTGGGTGAATTTGTGAGACAAAAACGACTCAATGGCGATTTTCACCAAATAAACTACAATGATCGAGAGTCGGTAGAAGATTTGATGGATGAATTGAATGAAGATAAGCCACGAAATGACCAGAAAGCTGATGTTGCACTGAATCGAATAGTGGAAATGGTGGCAATATTGAATGGTAATTGCAAATATCGCCTTTTGGAATTGCATTCAGAAAGACGTATTCATTAACAGAGCTTTTATGACAACGCAAATCTGACCTACTCTAATATATAAAAAAAAAATTTTTTTTTTAAACAAGTATATTGAAATGATTTGTGTACAAGACTTGCTTCAATTTATTCTCCGACATGATTACGTCATTGTCTTTGGAAACCTTGGACGGTATCTCCGAGTTCTTTTTGATGCGTTCGTTGCTGATTCTCAGTTAAACGTGGCTATTCACTCTCCTTATTATTTGTGTTCCAGTACTCCAGATGAACGCATTCGTGTGGTGAAACCCACCCACGTTCAACCATGTGATTTATATGTTGTTTTGGAACCAACTCCTCATCAACTTTTGGAAAAACCCGCTCAAGCCACACGAATGGTAGTTTTTACAAGTCATTTTACCTACAAAACTCGTCCAGAAAATGTCTGGACTTTTGTCAGTTTTTTCCATACCCTCAATGTCTCTGAATTGGCTCGTAACACTCAGGAGCTACTTTCCCTTCAGGATCACTCCATTCAAACTCCTTCCATCCATCAAGTGCAAGTGGATGCTATACATAAAGTTACACTTTCTGGACGAGCAGATGGCGCCTTGGATACTCCCAATACCTATGTTCTTATCAATTTGTCGGGATATTCCAGTCCTTTTCACATGTTTTTAGCTATTTGGGATTCATTTGATTACATGTTGGCCAATAAGAATTTTGTGAAAAAGTGGATGATTTGCTTTCCCCAAAGCGGGGGTCGAAAAGCATTTGATCAATTTGTCCAAAATTGTTTTGTAAAACGTTTGAGCATGGAAACGTGACAGCGATTGGAACTATTTTATCCCTAATTCCTTTTTACAAGTCGGGATGTATCCACCAAACGTTTTCAATTCCCAAAGGAACATTTTTAGGTGTTGAATACGTGGCACCCAACACATTAACAGATGCTTGTAAAGCAGCCACCATGTTTAATTTGGAGCATTGGGTGGGAAATGTTTACCGAATAAAGGATCAGTAAACAAGATAAGGTATAATATGAGTAATGCCAATGATATCAATATTGAAAATTTGAGTTTGGAATCCTATTTCGAAAAACTTGAAGTTCCTAAAGGTTACACCCTGCCGACAAACGTATTTCACGATTTTCCAACGTTACCACCTCCAACCCCTTCACGGACCAGTAACCAAGCCTCCGTAAGAAGATCTTCAAGTGAGGGCAACAATTCAGGGAGTTTATCCAAAAGTCCCAGTCGATTAACAGGTCGTTCCAGAAGTGTATCTGCTAGAGGCCGTTCCAGAAGTGTATCTTCTGATAGACAAAATCGTTCAAAATCTACTGCCCGTTCCAGAAGTGTATCTGCTAGTAGAAAAAATCGTTCAAAATCTACTGCCCGTTTTTTTTCTTTTTCCTTTCTAGAGTTTGTAGCCGAGTGCAAGACAATTTCATTTTGAGTCGTGTCTTTGGGATCTGTTACAGATACCAACAATGCCACCACATATTCACTGATGGCTTTCATTTGTTGAGTCATTTGAGCTTGGAAAGGATGAACCAATTTAACCCTCTGAGTGTTTGGCCTTGTCCTGAAAAATCATTCCGAAAGCGTTTACTTCTTTCTTGAGAATTCCTTCGAAAGTGCAACACATTTAATTCCTTTCCCCCTTAAAGATCACGGGAGGTCTACAGGGTGGGAGATTTTATTGCTCAGTTCGGCCTCTTTGTTGCTTTAAAACCGGGAGAAAACTCGTTCACAGCTGTGACGTTGCCTTGTGCGAATTTTGGGTGGAAAAAGCGAGTCCAGTGGTTGTTTGATCGGTTAAGTCGCAATAAAAGTGAAGAGTTAAAAAAAATAAAAACTCGAAAGAAAGAAACTTGTTACAAAAGTTGAAAAATACTTGTTTATTTTAAACAAAACAAAATTTAAAAAAAAAATAATTTAAGAAAAATAAACTATTTTGCACTAACGATTTAAACCAGGAAAAAGTACCTTGTATTTATTGTGGAATATGAAACTAAGAAAACACAAATACATCGTAATGTTTTTTTTTTAAAGTAACTATGTAAAAAAAGAGTAAAATTGACCATCTCTCTCTCTCTCTCTTTTTAAACAATAAGAGAATAAATGAAGTATCGTTACATACGACAATTATGTTTATGAAATGAAATCAATCTTCTTCTATTCAATTATATTTTAAATTTAAAGTAACATAAAGAGGGATTTCAATACATTTAATTTATATATATTTTAATCCTATAAATGATGTTTTTATGTTAAATTAATTTTTCGGAAAAAATTAATGGGGGAATATATTTTTCTTCAAAATGTAAAAGTATTTCTAACCATTTTTTTATTAAAATTTAATTTTTTATTTTTCTGTTTCTTTAGTGTTAACGGAAAATTTACCGATAAATACAACTTTTCCACAATTCAATCATTACAAATTCTAATGAGAGAAAAACTTCTCCTAATTAATTTTGTCTTTCAAAACAGTACACTTAAAACAATTTTGCTCAGTGAAGCTAACCGACAATTCCGCAGTGTATTCATATTAATTTTTTAAAAAAAAATAACATTCGGAAATGCTGTATTCAATTTTTTGAGTATAAAAAAATAATGCCTGATGTGGAGAAGACAGAGAATGAGATGTGATGTATGGTTTTGAAAGAATGTTTTCGTACATGTAGAGTATTTTTGAAAATTTAAATATCACCAAAACTGATCATATGATTGTAAATGAGTCTTATTTTAGAATGTGAGCTGTGGGGTATCAAAATAAAACATTTTACTTTTAAATAGCCAAGTAGTTTATACTCAATATCCTCTTCATAAAATTGCTTACAACTTTTATTCAAATTGTAAAGAAACTGAAATATAAATATCTGACTTACTCCAGTCAAAAATATTCATATTATGTGAAAATACTGTTCCTCCACTTATTTAAGTACATTTATAAGCTATAGCCCAAAGCAATATTTTATTTTTATAAACGAGGCACAAAAATTCTGTTATAAAAATATATTTTTATTTTAGAACATATAAACCGTACACGGATTGTAAGACCATTTCTAAAATACTAAGAGTTTTTAGAGGAACAAAAACATATAATTTTGGGTAGTTCAAAATTTTAATATAATACGCAAATATATATATTATTAAGCAAATACATTTGACAAGAAAAAAGTAATTTATTTAAATCTTGTATTGCATGAATAAAATAAATCAAAGATAATTCTGAAATAAACACAATTAAAGGGAAAATGTTTAATTTGCAATCGATAGCATATAAACGTTTCTGTTAGAGGTATCCCCGAAGTGACGCAATACTATTCGGTAAAAAATAAAACTTATTGCTGGAATCATACAATTTCCTAATGAATGGGTGAATCCGAATATTTTTTTCATATGTAAACTGTTTGGACGGAAATGGCTAAATAGGAACATTTAATAATTTGCATAAATTAAAATTAACCGTTATAGTTTATATAATTTCTTCAGATTACAAAAGGTGTATTTCGGAAGCACAAGTTTTAATAGGAGTACGGCTTACGAAAAGTAGAACAAATATATCTGAAGGACTATGGTTTGTTACCTTAAATATTGTGAAATACAACAAAGTATATTGGAGTGAGTGATTTTGGGGTTTATTGGCGCAAGAGCCGATTTCGGCTATACTGCGCCAAACATTTGTTTTAATATCTGTGGTCTAGACGGGAAGAGAGAAAGAAAGAATGAATTGAATGACAAGAAAGAGGGTCGAAAATAGAGAAGGACCACTAGGTACCCCGGGTTCGTGAAGCCCGTGTTTACCAAAGACAGTAAACCCCGTGGGAAAAGGAAAAGATCACTAGGGCACCTCGGGATTGTGACACCCGTACTCACCTAAAGAAGGCGAGCCCCCTGAGGGGAAAGCATATTGGAAATCAATTCCCCAATTCGTGTTAATAAAAATGTATGAAAAAACTGCAAGACTTATTTTTGTATTTGTAATTATTATGATTTTTCCTGAAAACTGCAATTTCTTGTGCGGCACCCGTCAAAACCGCTGGGCCCTCACTTTTTGCCCAGCTCACCCCTACCTAAACCAGCTCGCTCTGCTCTAGCAAGTGAAAATGCCGTCTTCTCTCTGTTTATCAAGGTTATGTATTGCAGACTGCATCATGTATTTAGATGTTCGTTTTTTTCTTCTACGTCAATCTGTTAAAATCTGAATTTAAAATTATTTGAAATTCTTAACATTCGCAACAATGCCCTTTATAATTTTTTTAATAGTACATGAATGCGTCTTCAAACATTACATTATATTTATGTTGACTTTTTAATTAATATTAAGTATAACTTAACGCAGAGATTTTTCTGAATTTTAAAACAGATATTTCAAAAACTCTTATAGATATGATCATAATTTTCCATTCCTGTGTTTTAGCTTCTCAGTATTGTGCTTCTACTTAAAAATTTATTGCATATTCATCAAATTTTTCAGCATAACTTTTGCTCTTAACATACAGTTTTAACCGAATTGTATGAAATTTACGAAATGCATTAAAATGCTTAAGATTCTTATAATTTTTTTAAATTATAAAAAATAATTTTAGTGCTCTTATAATTTTTAAGCTCAGTAAATAATTTTTAACTGAGTATGTGCACGATACATAAATATTTTTTTCTGAAATTTCAAATACAATTTCTAATATAAAATTCCCTGTTTTGTATGAAAATCTGGATATTTTTCTGAATGTTAATTATAATAGATATCCAGATTTTAATTACTTGTTCTTCAGTTAGCTTTAAAAAAATAAGTATTTAGAAATTTTGCATAAACAAATATGTTTAAAAAAATTAAAAATTTATCTTTATATTTATTTATATGCGTAAATGTCAACTGTAAATGTATCCGAATATTTTTAATTACTATTTATTCAAATATTCAAGGTTAAAAATATGAATCGGTATAAAAAAAACCCTCATTCATGTTTTCTCTGAAGTAAACTGAAACTCAAGCATTTTTTTTAATTCAAATATAATTTGGTGTATTGTAACAATACGCGCCCTGAACATCTGGCTTTAAAATAAAAATAAAAATAATGGATCTTAATTAGTTTTTCCATTATTATTTTTATGAAAACGTAAGAATTTTTTCCAATAATTTGATGCAAAAGTTTAAAAATTATTCATTTTTAGTAGTTGGAAAGTTTAAAAGGTTTTAAAATTTGAAGCGTTCGGTTTCTTATTAACTTTTTTGACACCTTATAATGAAATAATCATAGTTTAAAAACTGAAAACATTGGTTAAGAGAAGAAAAATGAAGCAAATAAATATAGTTCTAGATGTTATATAGAGATTTATATATTTTAAAAACTTAATTTTCCGTTTCATCATTTTAAGATGAAGAAAATAATACGAGTTAATCAAGCAAAGAGAATATACTTAAAAAGTTATTTGTCCAACTATATAAAATAGCAGATTACAGTCCCAACTTATTAAAACTTCAAATTAATATAAAATCAAAAGTGAGTTATATAATATTTTATTTAAACGTTGGAACATTTTTCAAAACTTGATAAAAAAAAAGTTAAATTGCTAAAAGTACAAAAAGAATTTATTTAATTCAAACGCAATATCTCAAATGAAGCTGAATTACAAACACTAACTTATAGTTCGTTCACTAAGGGGTCTAAAGAAATTCTTCCCAACTTTTTTACGATTGCTTCAGGGTCAAAACACAGGGTTCCCCGAGAGCTATAAAACTTCCTGTCAGTGACCATTGTGTCGTCGCAACCCTCCCTAATTATCTTTCATGGTGTTAAACCATAAAAGAGGGGAAATGATTTCAGGAGAAAACACGGCCTACCCGCTTTTGAAGCACTCTCTTGAAGTCAGAAAAAGACGTGTGGTGCGTTTTCGAAGCATCTCTAGACGTGCGGAAAAAGACGTTCAAACCGCTAAGAGGGTTAATACACTGTTCTTCCTTTTCCAACACTTGATGAATACAATGCAATAAGCACCTCATTTCTAATTCAGCATCATTTTCTTCCTTTTTGACACTGTTTTGATACACTTGATACGCCCTTTTCAAATGTTCATTATGTACTACATTGTTCAACATGGGTGAAATGACCATTTCATGCACATACCGACAAGCCCCCCCCCCCAAATATCATATCCATTACCGATTTAATTGCTTTACTTTGTTTTACATTCATCAGAGCTTGAATAATAGTCTTGGAGGCTGCGTACATGCACATAAAATTATTTTCCTGGCCATTTTTACGGACCGTTTCAATCACTGCTTTTCCCATTGGGATTTGATGCATTAATTTTTCCATATACATGATAAAATATCGCTTTTGAGTATCCAAGAGTTCCGATTAATAGAATCATTGTCTGTTTCTGTTAACCCTTTTTGCAAATCTTGCAAAATATCCGTTTCTTCTCGACGAGCAAATTTAGGGGAAGGGAATTCATCGTCCGACTCTTCTTCTTCGAGATTTCGTTTCATCTTGTCTTTTCAAAAGGTGGGCTCATTATTGCTGTCACGATCCCTTTTCTCACGGCGATACAAGGCATTTTGCTCATCGATAGGATCGTTGCTCATGTAACCTTGCTCCAACATTTTCACGACGGGATCGTCCAAGAATGGGACCATCTGAGGATTTGCTAAGGAACGATACGTATCTATGTCGTACTCGGGGCGTAAAGTCTAGCGTCCAATCCCCTCGTTCATGTTTCAAAAGAAGGCCGTTGAATCGTGGATGTTCAGCATACGCTCCATATGTGAAATGTAAGGGATTCGATACATACCATCCTCGGTACGGTTCAGGAGCGTCTTGATCATTTTTGCCAATATAACAGGCTGGGAAGGTGTATAATAAATTAAAAGCCCATTCAGAAGGTAAAAATATGTCCTTTAAATGTCGACTCATGAATCGACACCATTCCATTTGATTGGGTTTTCGCGTAAAAGTAGGAGGATATTTTGCGTAAAAGAGGTTTCGTTGAAATTAAACTGACGAACTTGAGCCGTAAAAGGGTGTCGTTGTCTGAAAAATGCTTGCATGTAATCGTACGGAAATTCTTGACCCACTTGCAACTTTCCATCTTGAATGAAAGAAGAGAGGGGAGCCATGACATGGGAAGCATTAATTTTTTCGTATTGTAAAAAGCTGACGGCAGGCTGTTGCATCAAATAAAAATAGGTGACCACTTGCACGGGAATGGGTTTTTCCAAAGGAGTTTCAAACACACTCGCGCAAGCATTGTATCCAGGTCCTCGAACGTAATCTGACAAACCTTCGATACGTATTCCAAACTGACTCAACGCCGGATCACATACACAACCGATTCCTTCCTCATAACGAGCCTTTTTCAATTGTTGGCATGTAAAAGCATCAAACGTGCAAGGTCGTTTAAAACACTTTTTGTTTTGATGGCGTCGCAAGTACCCAGTGGTAAATCCGTCTGAAGGTTGAATATAGCTAAAATGCACTTCATCCGGTTCACACGATTTGTACATCATACGCTCTACAACCTACAACTAACCCAGTTTTTGACACGTGGGTTTGGTTGGTTAAAGGCCACAAACCTCTCCAACAATCACATTGTTTCGTATGTAAATTGTTATGTCCGTACGGTTGACATGTGACATCCACGTCACAATCCCCCCCCCCATAATGTTTTTGATGGATAAATCGGGATATTTGCAAATGCAAGCACCAAAGATTTGCCCTGAATGGACACGAGCGTCCATTCTCCTGTCAGAGGATCACATTCTTCCCCTCGCAAGAGTTGAGGAAGGCATGTTTGATTCAGACAAATATGTGTGATGCGCATTATAATCTTTTGTGTCTTGACAACTGACGATTGGGGTCGTGGAATCGTCGGCCGTCACCAAGGGCCATTTTTGAAGGGAGATGGTAACTGCCATGCATATAAAAGAAGAAGGAGAGAATACAACAACAATAAAATCCAAAACATTATGCTTTGTTAATAAATGGGAATGGTTCGAAGCGTTTTGTGACGATATTCCAGCCCAATGTTGGGTCGAGCTGCATCATGAGCTTGTAGCCATCGTAAGCAAATCCATTGGGTTTGCATATTTTGAATCTTTATTAGAAATTGCTCTACACTAAACATGTCTTTATATTTACCGAATCAGTTCGGCAATACCATTAATTATTTTTTCGCACACTTGCAACAATTCCTTGTCACACGAGTTTACTTTGGTATACGATGGCACGTAAATGCGTAAATCATATTGTTCGTCCATATTTTCACTCACTTTATCATCGACAGCTAT
>BMAO01022229.1:0-55695 GCA_019973975.1 Trichonephila clavata | reverse complement strand
ACAGGTAAATCGATTTTTCAGTAAATGGATAAAAATCACTCACAGTTCTCACAAGTTGCCTCAGGTTGAGAGAAAAGATAGAATATTCCTGGATGGTTTAAACTTTTTTCATCCAATTATGAGATATCTTCTAGAAAAAAAAAATCACCTGCACACTATTTTAATTAACATTTGTTAAAGTGGTTTATGTAAAATAAACGTTTGACTAAGAGAATCAAATATTATGTCTTTGAACATAAAAGTTCAAACCAAATTTTGAACTCCCCAAAAAGCAAAAAAAAAAAAAGTTTTGTTTAAATGCGTTCTCAACCTGGAGCCTATCTCGTGCTAACATCCAGGGCCGCCGCGTGGGGGTGGCAAAATTGTTCACCGCACAAGGGCGCCTGGGGCAGGGGGCGCCAAAATTTATAGTACTTATAGTTTTTTAATTTAATGTTACTTACATAAAAGTTGTTAAAAAAACTTGCAATTTTGTATGTTTTATATTTTCTTAGCAATAAAATAAGATTTATTTTTTAAATTTTATATTTTACATAGTTTAATTTTGTTTCTCTTCTGCGGTTTGTTTTCGTTTGTGTAAAACAAAATTTGATTTCCGATACGAACAATAAAAACACGTTCCGTGGGGAGTTCGCGCTGTTATACGGAACGTGTTCAAAATCTAAGAATTTGTAACATGTAACAACAGGAATTGGGAATGATTTGTATCGGCATAAATTTTTATTCATTATATGCTGAGAAGATGTTGTGGCTCAACGTCGTTGTTTTGTTTGCTTTTTTTTGCAATGATAATATCTATACATTTTTAAAATTATGTAAATCGCTTGGTTTTTCTTCTCCAAATCATATTTTGCTGCATGTTTGCTGTTATTAAATTGTTCTCAAAACTCGAAATAAAATCTTTATCGCAGCGTTTCTCAAACTGTGGGGCGCCCCTCCAGGAGGGCATGATAACCCTACTTGGGAGTGCGAACGTATCGCGAAAAATCGAGAAAAAAGATTTAAAATAATTATCAATTTGATCAAATAATTTACAATTTAAAATAATTACAAAGTAAAATACATTCTTATATAATAAAAAATAAAATACAAATTCCCACTGATATAATACTCAACACTTATAAATGTATGAGTACTGCACAAAGTATTTGATAATTATATTATCAACATTCAATTAAAAACAAGTTTAGTAATTACTAGTGACTTGCCTGGTCTTGTCACATACAAAATATTTATCTTGATAAATAGTGCGGTTAATAGTTAAAGTCGTATTGTATTGTAGTTTGGGACATCTCAAGGCATGGGCCAACTTGCCCCTTGCCCAGGACCTCGCTCTCAGTGGGGGCCTCATTTCGTTCTCGACTCCGTCTTAATAAGATCATGATCCGGATAATTGTAATGTCGTCAAATATTATTCCCGTACATTCCCTCCAAAAAACAGTTAATTTCAAACTGCATGTCAATTGGCAAAAGCGATAAGACTGTATTATTATGTGATGACCGTTGTTCCTAGCGTAACGAACCCTCCTCGACAAAGCCCGCTTTTCCGCTTAGGCACAGGGTGCAAAAGATTTGGGGCCGCAAAAAAATTGGAGGGTGAAAAAAAGAGAAAAAAATTAACATTACAAAGGACGGACAACCACCAGTGGTTTATTAAAAAAGCCAATTATTCTCTTTCATTTTTATATCTAAATTATCTAATCTTCGTTTTAGTGGCCAAATTATATGTAAATCGCTTGGCTTTTCTTTTCCAAATCATATTTTTTCTCATATATACCTGTTGTTAAATTGTTCTCAAAACTCGAGATAAAATCTTTATCGCAGCGCTTCTCGAACTGTGGGGCGCGCCCCTAAGAAGGGTGTGATAACCTACTTGGAGGGGGGGGAGAAGCGAAAATCGAAAATGAATTACGAAATATTGAAAATAAAATATTTAAATAATTGTTAATTTAATAAAATAATTTGCAATTAAAAAATAATTACAAAGCAAAATATATTCCTATATAATAAAAAATGAAATACACATTCAAACTGATATAATTCGCACTACTTATAAATGAATAAGTTCTGCACAAAGTATTTGATAATTAATTTATCAATATTCAATTAAAAACAAGTTCAGCAACTTCTAGTGACTCTCTTGGGCTTTCATATATAAAACTTAATATTTATCTAATTAGTGCGTTTATAATTAAAGTCGTATTGCATCGTAGTTTACCATCAAAGTACATAATTGCATTCAGTACATTATTATTGTAAGAAGTGGGGCGCGATGAAAATTATGACTGAAAATTGGGTCGCAAATACTGAAAGTTTGAGAAGCACTGCTTTATCGCGATCTGCAACTTTCTTTTTGGTATCATGAATTCCTTTAGATTCTAAGCAGGAATCTATACACAAGAGCAGCCGAATTTGAGATTTCTTCCAAATTTAAGATAAAATATAAAAGGTTGCAGCATAACTGTAATCGTCACAATTCAGTTGAAGGTAATTTCCAATTTGTAGGGATTTCACCTAAATTCTTTTCGTTGTTTGTTCAGTGTTGCGAGCTTAACTTATTGAAAAGTTCTTGTGATTTTCAATATTTTCATTTTTTTTATAGTATGTTGAAAATCTAACTTGAAAGCCACTCTCCAACACTAGATGGGAAAGTAGAATTCAAGTTTTAAGACCGTTGAAAAATGATTTGAATGGAATTTTGAAAGCGTTAATAAATATTCAAGAAGATCAAACAAGAGACATGGAATCAAGAACCCAAGCAAAAAATTTGATTCAGGTTTCCACGTTTAAATTCATTTATTCCATTAACATCTGGCACGATATTTTAAATTTAGTAAATGTAGTAAAGCAAATAATGCAAAATTCTAAATTTGATTTACAAATCGTGACTGACAATTTACAAATCTTATATCAGAACTAAATAATCTTAGTTCAGATGAAGCGTATGAACATGCAATTGCCAATGCAAGTATAGTTGCTGATGATTTGGGGGTGGATAATGATTTTCCACAAAGTCGAAACAAGTTTAAAAAGAAACTGTTTCAAGATGAACAAACCGACGAACCAATCAACAATCCAAGACAAAAGTTTAAGGTTGAATTTTACAAAATAATATTAGACACTGCTATTTCTTCAATTTCAGAAAGATTCAGCCAATTAAAAGAACATTACAATTACTTCAAGGTAGTACACTATATACCTAATTTAAAAAACTGGAGTAACAATGAAATTTTAAGACATTGCGAAGAATTAGAACGAAAATTAATGGATACTGAAAATATTAATGAAAAGGACATAACTGGATTAAATTTGTTTGAAGAAATAAAATCTTTGCGATCTTATTGATGTTTTACCTATTGATGTTTTAAATTATATTTATGAAAACAATCTTATCGATACATTTCCAAATATTGCAATAGCTTTACAGATTTCTTTAACCCTGCTAGTTTCGGTGGCTACTGGAGAACGAAGTTTTTCAAAACTTAAAATTATAAAAAACTACATGCGATCTACTATGGCGCAGGAGAGATTATCAGACTTGTCAATTATATCCATAGAGAGCGAAATTTTGGATAAATTAAATATAAAGGCATTGATACGAGCATTTGTAGCTGCTAAGGCTAGGAGAATCAATATTTGAATATATTTTCTAATTTTGATATTTCACTTAAAAAACTTTATATCATTTTTGCTTTGTTTTGTTTTTAAAATTTATGAGATAAGAAAAAAAAAACAATAAGACAAACGTGTTCTATTGCTATAATTTTAAATCTTTTTTCAGTTCAAAAGTAAAATTTCGAATACTATAAAAGAGTATTTCACATATAATTTGTAGCAGTTTATAAGAGTGCAACAGAACCCCATAAAGGGGCGCCGCATTTCAACTTGAACAAGGGCGCCTAATACCCACGCGGCGGCCCTGCTAACATCCGCCAGTAGTCGGTGAGCATGCTTTTGTCCCATCTTCTTTGATATTTGTGTTCCATACTTTTGATGTCTTGGTGCAACCTTTCATCTTCGTCTTCGCTTACTTATCCTAAATTTTAGGAGAAATGATGCACAGGTGAATGAAGAAAATGCATTTTGACCCAAACAAACTTAAGCTTATGTTTCCTTTGTTATCATTCAAGTCTGAAATTATTCATCCTCTGAAAGCTCACGAATATCTGGACTAACAAAGATCCTCTTTTTCTCAACTTTGCTTGATATAAACCTGGAAACATTTTGCAAAGGTATTTGAAACAATCCCAATCTCTTCTATAATCATCCTTGGAAAACTGCTTCATTACAACATATCTTGTATGCAGAGGAGTTAACAATACATTCTTTGGATGAACAAAGCTGCTCAGAAACCCATTATTGTTGCCCAGTTTAACAATTTCTTTTTGGCCATTCTGCTTTGACCCTGTGTTGAATCTTTTCACGGCTGTTCCACTTACAAATGAAACATAGGAACTTTGTATATTTGCCTTCTTGACCAAGAAATTTTAAGAGAACTTTTAAATCACCACAAATGGTCCAGCCGTCGTCAGCATATATTATTTGGCGGAGGATAAGAGTCAGGTTTTCATAGAGTTCCTTTAAAAGCTCTAAATGTCCAAATGGTACAGCTGCATACTGGCGTCCATGATGAAGAAAGACAGACTAAAACAGTGTTTGGGGCCCACAAGGGATTATTCTATTCTTAAGGAGGTAAATCGAAAAAGAACTCATTTAGTGCGTAAAAGATCTATTTATTAGTAATGCGGACAGTTATAAAAATATTTTCGTCTTAGTTGTAATTTTGTAAAAATAGCTGTCGTTTTTATTAATTTCATTTTTACAATGTTTTTTCCCATGAATTTGGGTATTTTAATCTGCATTTTTAACATGTGTTTACTTCAGTTCATATTTAACTCTCATTTTTTAAAAAAGTTATAGTCAAATGAGTGGTGTAATTTAGAAGAGAAAGTTCATCAATATTCGGAGGAATTTTAAAATTTAGTTTCATACCCGCTGCTTAAGATGAAAAATTACCTTTTTGTGTTTTTGTGCCAACAAATCCATTAAACGTGTTGTCATCTTGAAGCAGATTTGAAGGCAAAACATAATGCTCATATTCATTCAGGTTTGAATTACTTTCAAACTCTAAAAACAGTTTTGAGAAAAGTGTAACATTAAAATCTCTATTTACTTCTCTTTATGCAACTGCTAATCCTTCTCTCTTGAGGTTAATTATCATATTTCACTATTTATGGTAAATCTGGAAAAAGTCAACAATAAGAGATAATTTAATCAAACCATCAATATCAGTATTTATTAAATTGGTTCTGCTTTCTAATAAATAACCTGGTTATTCTAAATTTCTTTCAAAAATTTTTGAAAAGACTGAATAAGAAGTATTGGTCTGTATGAAGAGACTAGGATTTATCTTTGCAAAACTTTGGGATTGGAAGAATTAGGAATGCTTCCAAGAATCGGGGAATATTCCATTGTCAAATAATTGCTGAAAATATTTAAGAATCATAATCCCCTTTCATTATTTCAGATTTTTGAAAAAATGATGCTGGGATCTGAAACTGGAGTTTTATTTCTGGACGAATGGAGAGATAGCTCTATTTAACTTTCAAGTATGAAACGGTTCACTGAGAAGATTGTTTTCCATGTTGAGAAAATCCAAACGCAGAGGCTCGTGATAAGCTGAATTGGATGCAAAAAAAAAAAAAAAACCTTTCAAAGATATTAGCTTGAATTAGAGGCTGTGTAATAAATCGGTCATTGACTATAAGAATATATAAAGTTGAATCTGGATTTTTATGAGTAGAAAAGTTTCTGAGGATATTGAAAAATATTTTCGAATTATATGCGTTCTTACAGATAGAGTCTCAATATACTCTTTTTGCAGCCCATCCAGTATAGTGGTTAGTGACTATGACTGCGGTGCTATCAGGACTGGGTTCAAGTCCCTGAGAAGGCACAGATGTTTGTGTTGTAACCCATTCTTCTTTCATTTCTGTTGTAAGCCCCCGTGTTATACGTTGTGTGGTGCACGGGGTTTATAAATGTTCTAAGTAAATATATATATATATATATATATATATATATATATACTCTTTTGGCTTTTTTAATGTTAAATCTGAGTTTACTTGAATATATTGTTTGTATTTATTCCATAATTGATGTGAGATTTCGTGAATAGCTTTCTTACGGTAATACTTTTTGAGCTTGCGAAAAATATTACAACCACAGCCGCACCAAGGTGGGAATGATCTGTTGAAGACTTGAATTTATCTAGCGTATTTCTTAATGATTGCAGAAATTTTTCCAGCTATGTGCTTATGCTATCTTCTGCATTACTTATTATAGAATACGCTTCTTGCATTACCATCTGTCCATCTATTCTGTTTCAAGTTCGTTTATGAGGATTTAAAAAGGAGAATTCTGTGATTGCAGGACAACCATCACTTTCACAGGAACTATCTTAAGCGTAACTGTCAGTATGGCTTAAGGAGAGAGGCAAGGTGTACAGAGAATGAGATCCGTGCGAAGTTTCATTGATGCTGGACTTCCATGTGCAGGAGAGGTTGCATCGGAATCAGTCGGCCAATGTACAAAATCCTTGCTGTATTCTGAAATACGCTCGGATTCCCACATCGAATGATGATTAAAATCTCCAAATAGAAAAGTTTGCTTTGTAAGAGATTCCAAAAAGGTTTTAATTAATTAAATTCTGAAACCCTGGGGAGCATAAAAATTGATTAAGTAACATGAAAAAGTATTTATATCAATTTTTATAACCATAATTTCTTCGTCTTTTTCTTGGTCCATTTTTAATGGCATTTGTCGAACGGAAAAATAGGCTGGAACTGTAATAATTAAACCACCTCTTGGTCTTTCTTGTCCATCCATTTTGAAAATATTCTTTCTAGAAAAATTAAGTATGTCATCACTTTTTAAAAATGTTTTTGAAAAATTCATACATTAGCAAGAGAAAAGGGAGAGATTCTTAACCGTGTTGATTTATTTTTAAAGCCTCTGCAATTCCATTGGAGAAAAACAACCATTAAATGGGGACAATTCCTATATAATTGTCTCTCCTTTTAGAATATTAAAAGGAAATCTTGTGTTCTTTTTTTCCATTGAGAAATTGTAAAGTACTTATAAAACATATTTACATAAAGGTTTATTTGTCTTATTTTCATCCCATTTTTATGTTTATGGGAGAATCTATATTTTACTAGATTCCCCAAATATTGACTTAATTACTATTCTTGATACGGAAGTTGATTTCTTTTTTCTACTACTAGATTTGCTGGTTCTTTCAATTTAAAGTAAACTACTAAGGTGGGTAAACATCAATTCCATTGTTTTTTGAATTTGTTCAACAATAAATAAAGTTTGCTTCTCTAAAGTTTCTTGGAAGGATGTTAGCATGCCTCCCAGTCTCTTTTCTAATAATTCCTATATATTTGGTCCATGTGGACCAAATTCCTATATATTTGGTCATGAAATCTTGCCTCTCTTAAAGTTATATGTTGATTGGCTTAAACTCTAGTATTTTCTTTTATTTTATGTAAGCGGAGTTGCTTTGTAAGTTTGCTGAGTGGAATGCTTTATAGTTTTTACACTTTACAAAATTTGTACATTTTCCTACGTGGAATGCTCTACAATTAATCCATAATGCTTGTTTTTGGTAGAGTTTTGTCGGATGTAGAAAGCTAAAACAATTGTTACATTGTCTAGGTTTACCTATAAACATTTTGATGCGGTGGTTGAAAAAACGGAATTATATACTTTCTGGTCTTGATATTAAAACTGGAGAAAAATCCCGAATAATTCCTTTCTTAACAAAATGACTAATTTCTATTATTTCTATATCACATTAGTTTCTTGAAACTCTTTGTCTATTGGTAGAGATATCATACTAAAGAAATTTGGATGTGAATCCCTCCCATATTGTTTTCGCCTTGACAGGGATGTTTAAAATAGTGTCTAAACCTAAAATATGTGCAGTGCATACAGGATCCTTTGTCTTGAGCTTTATTTTCCCACTTAGAATAAACGATAAATTAGATATCGAGATTTTCGACGTGATTTCCTCGTATAATAAATGGGGGTTGGATTTTGGCAATTAAGCTGTCTTTAGTTCATTTTTCAGTAGAATATTTACTTCAATTACTTTTCGTTGTCGCTCTCTGATTATTCACTCTTCATCACTTTTAGTCGTTCGAAAATATGATGTTCCTGTATCCATTATGTTTTCCTTTATAGTTATATTTGAATCATCCTTAGTTTCAAAGCTTCAGTGACTCAGCTCGAGACAATGCAAAATATAAAATGCAAAAGAAAGAAAAATATAAATGGGTTACTTAATAAAATGAACGGAAATTGAAATAATAAATGCGTTTACCTTTGATTTAAGCAATAAAAAGCACTATTAAACTATACGTAAAAAATAAACACAGAAGTTTATCTCACTAAGCCTTTTCCATCTTTGAACTCTACCGCTTCACCCACCGCTTTTTAGCAACCCTCTCGTCTTATGATTTCTATGACAAGATTTCAATTTATCAAATGTTTCTAAGAAAAAAAATAATAGGGAGATTTGTTTACACCATATTATTCAAATAGAAATATTTAGCTTTAAAAATTTTTTTGCTTAGCCATTTCCCTTATAATGTTCTATTTCAAAGGTAAATAATATCCCCATTAAAATCAAAATAAGAATGAAAATGGGATGAAAAATTATCTCAATAGGTGTACACTGGAAACATGAATTGCGAGGTATGTCCGAAAACTACGAACCGTTTTGGAAGAACTTGCATAAAAAATCTCTTTTCAAAACAAACTTTATTTTTACATGCATGTTGGACTCTATTTTTTTACAAACTTATCCCAAATTGTTCGGGCATTTTTCATGTAGGTTTACCAACTTCTCTATACCCTCTTTAAAGGAAGAGGCCGCTCGTGAAGAGCTTTTTAAATTTGTGGAAACTTATTAGAAAGTAATTTTATTGTGAACCGTCTGTTTTCTTGAATTTCCTCATGCACTTTTTCAACCAAACTATCAATAACAACATGCCACCCTCCATGTGCCTCGTCAGGAACGTTAGTTCAACCCTTTTTGAATGGTTGAACCCATTTTATAACCATTGAATTACATTTCCACCATTGACGGGGAATCTCAACACATTCCTTGCATTCGAAAAGCGGATTACAAAAAGGTCTTCGCAGTCGCATTGACACAATCGTCTTAAATTCTTGAACACGTGTAAAAATAACACAATCCGTATGTTATTGCGTCACTGGTCAGACATGCAAAAAGACACTGTATGTTCGCAAGAGTTGAACCGTGGTTGTGGTAGAATGAGACGGCACTTAGTTTACGGCTCCACGTACGTTAAGATACACACACAGTACCATTATATTCCATTTCAATAATAACATCAATGCAGGGAATGGGTGAAACCTTTTATACAAATAAATATATAAATAACAACAATTTTTTCCAGATTCGAGACGAAGAGCCTCAGATCAAGGCTACACCCAAACCCGTTCGCCTCGTCGCCAATCCTCGCACCTCGTTTGACTCCGAGCGATCCTATATCATTATCGGAGGCCTTGGCGGCTTCGGTCTCGAACTGTGTCGATGGATGGTGGAAAGGGGCGCCAAGCACATCCTCTTGACTTCACGCTCTGGAATACGGAATGGATACCAGAGACTGTGCATGAGTCGATGGAAGAAGGAAGGCAAGAATATCATTGTCTCCACCGAAAATGCAGCCAATCTGAAGGAGGCTAAGCAGTTATTGCAGAGGGCAGCCGCCATTAAACCTGTTGGGGGTATTTTCAACCTAGCTCTTGTAAGTAGAGCAATCATCTCTTGCACGTTGTTTTCATTCAGAGTAATTGGTTATTAAAATAATCCAAAGAACATGGGGGTAGTTAATTCCTGAAAAGAAGCGTCTCTGCCGATAACATTATTATTTGATCGTCTGATAGTTTATCTTAAAACAAAGGAAACTTTTTGAAATAGTACTTGAAAGCTCATGAATTATAGAATTCTAAAAAAAAAGACGGTCGTACAATATTGATTATCAATTAAACATTTCATAATATAAAAATTTTCTATTCAATATTTTTTTAAAAAAATTGACATCAATTAAAAATTGAATTAAGGTATCCGAACACGCTCGGAGTGCTTTTTAACAAAATAGCATACTATAATATTATAAATGCTCTTTTAGGACTCAATACCATTAAATATTACTATATTTAACTAACAAAATTTAAAATAAATTACCTGAATTTTACAAAATCACAATTATAAGTGAAATATTTCAGCAATATTTTTAAAAACTTCAAAGCAGTTAAAGAAAATAGTTATAAACATATATAAGTAAAAGTATTACTAAAACAAATTAGATGCATTTATCTAGAAAATGTACTAAAATTTAAATTTTTTATTAAAATTTGAAAACTTTAGAGCTGATTTTAGAGCATTATTTAAATAACAAGCCGTAACTCAAAAAGTATTCATACAATTATTTTAGTACATTCTATAGAAAATAATATAAATATAAGGTTCAAAAAGTTTTACAGAAATACATTCGTAACATTTTGAGTTATCAGACTCGCCATGATAGATTTTGAGCAATTTAAATGCCCACTTCTGGTAGATCAAAAACCCACTTCCGGTTTTTCTAACTTTATAAAATTGATTGTAACTTGGCCTCTAGGTAGCGTAGAAACAAAACAAAGTATGTTTCGTGAAGACAAATGATAGCTCTATTCAATAAAATAAAAAACAAAAATATCTGCCTCGACTGAATTGGGTCACTTTCCACGTGTTCGGATACCTGAAGGTGTATGGAATTTTCGGTTTCGAAGCAGGGGTACAAAACAAGTTAAGAGTGCTATGTGTTTGGTTTTTTCAACTTATAAAATTCTTAAGTTCAAAATACCATGCAACACTTTAGAATAGTTAGGAAATGTCCAAAACTCAACATCAAAGAACTTTATATTGGCTTAAAATTATATTTATTAACTCTAGTTAGAGTCTTGAGTAAGACCTGTATCACAATACTTTGGCGGCTCTTTTTTAGAGATCCCTTAACATTTTACTACGTTTTGCTTACAAATGTTGCCAGTCTCAGTAGATTGGGGCCCCGTATCATTGATACGGCTGTAACGCACACTCGCTACCGATGATAATTAAATTTAGCTTATTTAAGTTATTTTCAGATCTAGTAGCAAATATTGATGAAGGAAGATAACGGCACAACATAGTGAAAACTCAAAATGTGACTCTTTTGTTTTCTCAGATGAATGTCTTTCTATTCTTGTGTGAGGGCGTATGAAAATCGGGCTTGCATTAGCCGTAATTTCTGTTTTAATATAAAAAAAATTCACACTCGCGCGTACGGTTTGTAAGTTATTAGTAAAAAAGCAGGAAGAAAATGATGTGCGAAACTTTATATTCTTCGACTTTTGATTACGGATTCGTCAAACATGGAGGTAAAAGCCGTTGCAAATTCTGAAATTATTCTACATCAAACACGTCATCTATAAAACATTTTGAATATTACCATTAAACAATTTACCCAAAACATATTGTGAAAAGAAAAGTGCTAATTTTTCAACAGTTAAAGGCTGTGGAGAATCAAATAAATTTAATTTCAAAATTTGTAAAAACTAAGAGCAGAGTTAAGGAAGCTAGTTTTGAAATAAAATATCGAATACTGGCCAAACGATCGAAAGATTTTTCAAATGGAGAGCAAATAAAATAGTTGTATTAAAAGCTTCTCTCGATTTAAATCAAAATGTCAATAATGAGAAAAATATTATTCAAGTGAATGAGCACATTTATTAACGTCGCGTAGTAAAGAAACACGGAGGCAATTGGAGATGCACCTGGTTGTTTGTTGAGCAGTGAAGAGGACGGCATCTGAGCTGGCAGCCAAACTACCACATTACTCTAATGGTAGGACTTGGCTACTTTACATATTTATTGTGTATATGCTCCTCTACACGGTGAGTCTTCTGTGGTACAACTGGGATCGAACGAAAATATTATTCAATGAATCGGAAGTTAGAATACTGTTGCAAGATAGGATTTTAAAAATGAATACCAATACTTGTGATTAACCTAGCAAACATATTAATTACTGTGACTATACCTCAATTTTCAATTCAATATTCAATTTTCAATATTCAATTACTGTGACTAAAACCACTAATATAAGGTCATCTGCTAGATTAGCAATTAATACACGTTTTTTGAAGAAATAAAAATGAAATGCACAAGTAACTTTTCAATTTAGCAAATAAACTAGATGGAGATATATATAAAAAGTTGTGAAGTGCATTCAGTGAATAGAAAACCTTGAAGCAGAGTTTTACTCTGTATAATATAAAAAAGAGTTTTTCTTGATGCTGTAACAAATTTATTCATACCAGTGGAGCACACAAGGAGGGGTCCCCGGGTACGGACCCTCCAAACCACTTGATTTTTTTCGAATGATTATAATCCTACGTATATAGTACGTAAAATTTAATCAAGTATTTGTTATCAATAATTAATTTTATTTATTAATGTTAAATTTGTTTAATGATTAATTTTTTACTGTTTTTGGTTCCCGAAAATCGACAAAATCAAAATAATATGTTGGGTAGCGTATTGAGGCATGATACGAGAATGGTGGACTTCCGACCCCCCCCCCCCCATTGAAAAATTCCTGTGTGCACCACTTATTTATACAAAAGGTATAGTTAACAAAAATGGGTCCTTAAAAGTTGAAAAAGCGCCGAGGACGATTTGCCTAGGGCTCCCTTCTACCTTCCAGCGTTTTCTCGAAAAATTGTCTTCATAAATAGTGATGAAATTGATTTTTCAAGTAATTTCCATAAGTATCCCTGCGGTCGCATAGTCGCTAATATGATCAACAAGTTGCCAAATTTGGTGGCCAAAAGTATGTCCTTTTGCCTGTATCACCAATGTTTCTCCAGATTTGCACTGAAACGCCAGTACAATAGTTGCCCGTTAGGTGGATAGGATACTTTTCTCCCCCTAGTTTTAAAGGAAATACTTCCCTTGCGATAGATAGAGCTCCTAACATAATTGGACTAGAAATGTAAACTTTGTATTATTTTTACAAAATGAAATTGGCTATACAATTATAAGTTTTCACTGAATTATTCCCCTGTAAATGCTTGAGAAGAATTTGGAACAAACAATTTCAAGAAATGTGAATTAAATCATAAATTTTATAGCTGTATGTGGCATGCATAGATGGCAGTTCAAGAAGCTTTTAAATGACACTGATTGAGAGAATATAGTGATCTTTAAATGTGTAATGAAATGTCTATTTCTTAGTCAAGATATATCCTTAGAAAGGTTTGTGATTGGCTGGAAGTTGTACGCCTGGTTTTAAATTGTTGGAACAGTGACTATTTTTTAAAGAAATTTTTAATATGGACTAGTTGATAAAATTAATGTTTTCTTTTTACGGATTTTGCATTTAAATTTTCAGAGGGCGCCAAAAAGGGGAAAAAAACGAGTTTTTTTGGACCAAGAAAGGATTTGAATATAAATTAAATTTTTGTGCTGGATGTATTAAACCTAAAAGTTTATTAAAATATTCCAGAGTTAAAAAATTTTGAGGAGGAATATGTTCTTAAAGGAGATACAAAATTTCAAATATATGCTATTGAATTGAAGAAAAGTTTCAAGGATATTTTAAGAGTATAAGAGAAAAAATAAGAATTCATGAGAAGATTTAAAGAATTCAAGGGAAAAACAATCAGATGTAAAGAATTCATGTATCGAAAGGATATTGTGAATTATCCGGTCTTATTTGACTCAACAAACATTTGATAGCCAACTCGTGAATTGGATTTCGTTAGAAGTAACAGACATGAAAATTATAAATATGCAGTGCAATCTTGTAACGACACAAAAATGCGTAGAAATACAAGAACTTATCAAAATTTAATATTGTTATCGAATGTCAAAAGATGCGAAAAACTGAATCATGTATTTAAATTCTAATATAGTTCGCTTCTAATGCCACCCGATCAGCAGTATCATGTCGAGAAGTTAAGCAAGAATTTTAAGTAAGTGATTTTTAAATTCGGTCAAGTGACGAGCATGAAACCTGAGCTGGCACTCTCTCTCTGAACTACCATAACACGCTAGCGAATTTAGTAAATTTAACGTGTATGAGCCCCCTCTACAGGGCGGGCTTGCAGTGGAACCATCCAGGAAAGTTTAATAGGTAGTCACCCAATAGGTTTCAGGTGTAACAAATATTTTGAAAATCCGATACAGATTAAAAATTTATGGACATAAAAGCATTACTTTTTGGTTAAGACTCATAGATGAGTAAGTCAATTTTAACATGATGATTCACTCCTTGTTAGACTATAAGTAATGATATTACTTTTATCTCACTGTATCGAAAATTGCTAAGGATGCCATCCTCTGCATTCTTTTAAGGTTTTGAGAGATGCCTTCATGGAGAATCAGACGGTCAAAAACTTCGAAGAGGTCTGTGATTCCAAAGTGTCATCCACTATGAATTTGGATGCCCTTTCACGAGATCTCTGCCTATCTCTGCAGTGGTTTGTTTGCTTTTCTTCGGTCAGCTGCGGACGTGGCAATGCGGGGCAGACCAACTATGGCTACGCCAATTCAGTCATGGAGAGGATATGTGAGCACAGAACTCAAGAGGGCTTACCAGGTAAATATAGTATTTTAAGTATGTGTAATGAGTATTTAAGAACAAGTAATAAAAAATTACGTCAATTCCTTCTTTGGTCAACAAAGAAAATTTTTATTTTAGACACCTTTTATTAAATAATTACAATTATATAAATATGTATATGCATATGACTGAATGCTAATATTAAAAGAGTCAAAATAGAAAGCGAACTTACTGGCAATTTTCTATACCAGAAAGTTGGATAATAAACGTATACTGTCGCCATCTATTGCCTTCATTCGGAAAAAAAATTAATTTTTCTTCTCTCCCATATCAAACTAAAATGAATTAATTACATTTAATTAATGAGTTATATTTGAAAAAACTGTATTAACATCAAGTGTCATCCCCTACAAGTTTAAAAAATGTATTTGAACTTGAGTGGATAAATAAAAAGTATTTTATAAAACGATTGATAATTTGAACTATATATATATATATAGTTCAAATTATCAATCGTTTTATAAAATACTTTTTATAAAATATATATATATATATATATGGGGGGAGCTATAATAATAGGAATTGAAAAAGCAGTAAAGCTTTCACGAAAGTACATTCATAGAATCATACAGGCATAAACATGTAAATAAAAAAGTTTTATTCGTATTACTATTATTCGTATTTTTATTCAAATTATGGTAAATAAGTCAAAATAGTTTTAAAAGTACAAAGCATTATACGCGTAGAAAACTCTAATACCACTTTTAAAATGAAATAAATTAAAACTTTATAGGAAATAGGAAGGGAAAATGTAATTAACGTATTTTTGGATATATTGAGCTATTTTATGAAGCAAGCACTACTTTTCATTAAAAAGAAAATTGTTTATAACACGGGAAATTTTTGATATCGGGTGCTAGCATGAAAAAGATAAATAATATATTAATAAATCATCTAAAACAGGCAATTTTTCTGTTGTTGGATATTCTACACGGGATAATTTTCGATATAATACTACATTTGAAGCTACTGGGCAGGGTTGTAACTGTTCCAACGAGCGTTTCAGCAATTTACTCCGGTATTTGGAAAAAAGGAGTGATAGACATTTTGCGTGACATGAGTTGATTTAGACATCTGTGTTTTTTTTTAAATAAACCTAACTTGTAAAAGCTAAGACTTGGAATATTTTTTCAGAGACAAAAGTACTACAATTTAAGAATAGCACTTAAAGTTTGTTATCCTAGTTCTAGTACAAGTAGTACATTTTTTTACACCATCTTTTCCCCCCATGAAACATGAATCCATTTTAAAGAGTAAAAAGCGTTCCATAGCATTTAGTAGTGTAATGCTAAATGGATACCTTGTATTAGATTGTAAAAGGAAAAAAATGCATATTTTTCGAATGAATCGAGAGAAAAAAAAAAGTGTGTTGCAATGTTGATACAGATTTTTTTTTTACTTAAGGTTAAGGCAGCCTTAAAAGGTGATGTTTAAGAGCTATGCAAATTTAGCACCTCATCAAAGGAATTTTTGATCAAAAATGCCCTTAAGCGATAGTTAAGGTAAACGATAGTCCTTTAAGGTCCTACAATTTTTTTGTTAGGTCCTTTTTAGTTTTTTTTAAAATAATTTTTCAAATTTTTTAATACATTTTAGCACCTCATCCAATAAAAAAATGAAAATTTTAATGAAAATCGCATTTCTTATCGTTAGGTCCTCATTGGTCTATTCTTTTGATTTTTGTATCAATTAATTTATTTGTTTTATTAGTAATTATAAATTAATTAAGGCCCGCGCATGCGTACACTGTGTATAAGTATGGCGCGAAATTTAAACGGTACTGCTATAGACACCATCCCCAGACAGAGTAGTCCGGGTCTTCAAGTATATCCCTGGTGAAGTATATCCCTCCCTAAATCTAAAGTGAGACCAATGCACTCTATTGTCGTCTTTGAAAACTAATCTGTTCCAACTAAACCTCTGCTAATGCGACATTATACGACACTGAGTCGCACTGTGCTCCGTAATTGGAAAACTACCAACCTCGAATTATTCGAACTATAACTTTTTTTTCATTTCGTGATGCATTTAGTAGGTGACGCTACTTTAATCATTCGGTTTTTCTATACCGCAGTGCTGCTACCTTTAAAAATAGTTAGGCGCGATTTAATTTAAATACCTATTATTTATTTATTTATTTAGTTTAAATAGATTATTTTTATTATACACTTCCAAATAATAAACTGATACAAACGTAAGTGACCGTAATATTGATAGTCTATATATAATACATAAATGTTATTATCTCTCACTATGTATCAACCGTAATTAGTCGCATGGGGTAATTATAACCCCAACATATTTTAGACACTGGGGTCAAATTGACCCCATGCGACCATTGTTAAATCTTATGGAATATGACCAATTATTGTTGGGACGAAAAAATATACATCAAAATTGTTAGTTTTTTTTAAAGCACTATATTTTTTTGAATATCAGAAAAGTTTTTATGGTGCGATTTTTCTGATGTGATGTCATCCTAATTTTATAATGGCTAGTCAAATTCGATTAGATTTAAAAATAATTAATTCAATAACCATCCAATAGACATAGAGACCATTCTTTAAGGGAATAATTTACAAAACTCTCTGGAATCTGTTTATATATTTTTTTAGATTATTTTATTATTAAATATTTAGCCACATAATTCATTTTTTGTTTAAACTAACTGTCATTCGACAGTTGAATGTTTTATCACTAAAAATATAATTTTTAAAACATATATCATTTTAAAAACGTCATAGTGTGAGTGGCTTTAAAAAAAAGTTCAAACTCAGATGAATTGTTTATTTTATAATGATTAACCTTCAAGGAATAAAAGATGCTGTAATCCGATCAAGAAGAAATTCATTACATGAAGGAAGTATCAATGTTCCTAAAAGGTTTAATAATAAAGATTAGACTTTATCAAATACCTTCTGTTTTAATACAATCATTCAAAGATGTTCACCGCTACCTCGGATAGCCTAACTGTTAACAATTTCATTACCTGATAAATCTTTCAAATAAATGTATATTTTTATCAGATTGTTTGGAGTAACAATAATTTCCTTGACCTTTACGTTGGTTTATGTAGACGTATGCTAGGAGACTAAGAAATCTCTAATAATTTTTCGACAGGACCGAAGCCTGTAAATTTTAAAATGTAAATTGAGCCACATGAAGTGCTTACGTTTTAGAATAATTATTTGATGAATTAATAATTGAGAAAATCTAAGGTCAGTCAACACGTAAAGCTTACAAATAACAATTGGTTACGATTATTAAAACCTATTTTGTTGGGGTAAATTGAACAGTTAGAGCCGGGTAACGTTTTTTTTATAATTAAATAATATTACCTCATTTAAATGTGAAAGTACTATCTATATTAACTATCCACGATGATAATTTTTAGTCGATAAATAAAATAACTATCAATAAATAATCTTCATGATTAATTGCTTTAGTTGATTTTAATAGCATTATATTTACTTTAAAACTATAGAGTCTGAATTTCCAAACAATAAAAATTACAGATAGGTAGCATTTTTCAAAAGTTTTTTTTATTCTAAAGAAATTTTACGTTTTTAGAAAGTTACTAATAAAATGTGTATAAAATTCAACGGAAATAATTACGCGAAATTTTTCCATGTATTTAGATGAATTTCAAACCTTTAGTTATATTTTTGCTTGTTTTCATTGATAAGCTTTATTGATGTATTTGCTTAATTATTCTATTTTATATGTAACAGCAGAAATAGTTTTTTTTTTCTTATTGCGAACAATTTATATCAATTCTTCTATGATGTATTTCATGAAGAATCTGCGTCAGTATTATTATATTTCAAAAAGTATAAAAAAAAGTTATTAATTCTAAGTACATAGTTATTTAATTACTATATTATCAATGCAATATTAATAACAACAATATACAGCAAGTTTAATTGAAATAGAAAAAAACAGGTAATAGATAATAGCATAATAGCATAACAGGTAATAAAAATAGACCTACAATTACGTCTGAAACGACTAAGTATGCTGTGTAATAACAGATGTGAAACAAGCGCGCTAATATGATGTAAACAAACAAAGCGGAAGTAGAAGTTGAAGTTCCTATCAGAATCCTTCTTCATAAAATATGCGATGAAAAAAATAATAATTGAGGCTAAGCATATGCTAGAAACTAAATATGAATAGTTCTTGTTTACGTTCAAATGACAGGGCCACGCTCATTTAAATAGTCGATGGCGCCATGTTTAATTCTTAGATTACTCATAATTCAGTAATTATTAGTCAAAATGAAAACATTCTTCGACAGAATCATTCTCTGAAATAAGTAGAATATTATTAGTATAAAAAATAAAAATCGCAATTTTGACGAAATTTTGAGATTTTGAAGGTCCACCATCCCCTTAAGTGCAACAAATATAACAAATTTAACTGCGAGCTCTGGACTTCTATGCACACAATCCATTCACGTCCAAAGTCTGGTGGAATTAATTAAATATTTACACAGACATCCGTATTTGTACTGAAGTTGCCATCTAAATCTATGCGAAAATGAATTTTACAAGTCATAAATAAACAAAAGTATTATATTTTACTTGTGATTTACTAACTATTTTAAAATTGTGAAATCACTTACTTGGTTGATAATTTTGAATAAATATATTAATTCATTCACTGAAAGAGGAGACGGAAGGAATTTAAATTTCGCGCCATACTTTTACACAGTGTGCGCATGCGCGGGCCTTAATTAATTTATAATTACTAATAAAACAAATAAAATAATTAATGTAATAATCAAAATAATGGACCAATGAGGACCTAACGATAAGGAATGCGATTTTCATTAAAATTTTCATTTTTTTATTGGATGAGGTGCTAAAATGTATTAAAAAATTTGAAAAATTATTTAAAAAAAAACTAAAAAGGACCTAACAAAAAAATTGTAGGACCTTAAAGGACCTAACGGGGACCTATCGTTTAAGGGCATTTTTGATCAAAAATTCCTTTGATGAGGTGCTAAATTTGCATAGCTATGTTTAAGAATGATTTTTTTAGAGAAAACATTACATCCAAACGGTGTTTTCTCGGAAAAAAATTGTTTTATTTTTCAAATTCTGAATTGTTATATAACGATGAAAATCTAAGAATTCAATTTCATAAGAAAGAAATTAATAACAGATCTAAGCTAAGTAAAGTGTTTTATATATTAAGATTCCAATGGATCCTTTTTGAATCAACTCGGTGCCCTGAAATATTTTCTTCCTTGTTATTTAAATTATTGCTTAAGGGGAAAAACTTCAGAATACATCATCAGTATTTGCTGTATAAGTATAATTAATCTCTTAAAAAACCGGGTGTCTGAAAAATATGACTGTATACTCAAATGAATATAGTCAATAGTTACAATTAAAAAATATAATCGCTTATGATTTTTTGTTCTATAAAGAAAACATTAGAGTTTTCTTACCACTTTACGATTTCAATGTGTACACCACATTAGTTGCAACACATCCATTGTGTACTCGCATCCCATCGACTCTGTGTAACATTTCTAGCCACTATCTGTGAAGCGTTGCAAGATCCACACTCTGAATGACCTCCCCAATTCGACTTTTTATTTCCCCAGTGTCGATAATTGAAGATTGGTAAACCATGTTTTTTATCACGTTTCCCTGCGAGAAGTCCAAAGGTGTTATATCTAGAGACTTGATTGAACACGCTATTGGACTTGTCTTTCAATCCATCACCAGGAGAAATTATTTTCACTTCCTAATTCAGGTGTAGTGATGCCTCATTTATATGTGTTCAAGAGTTAAACTTAATGAAACAAGCAACAACGCGTGCTTGTGGTGAAGCCATTTTTAGAAGAGAATATTTCAAAACGTGAATATTGCACGAGTTTGTATTTCACTAAACAGAAACTCTAATCTTTTCTCTATCGAGCAAAAAGAACCGTAAGCGAAATTTTTTTATTTATTTTTAATTAATTTTTGAAAGCGTAGTCATACTTTTCGGACTCAATTTAACAACCTTTTCCTATTGATGCAGGTCTTGCCATTCAGTGGGGTCCCATCGGAGATGTTGGCATCCTGCAGGAAACCGTGGGATCAGACGTCGTGATTAGCGGAACTATCTCCCAAAGCATCCGTTCATGTCTCAGTGTACTGGATAAATTTCTCCAACAAAAACACCCCGTAGTTTTGAGCTGTGTCCCATATCTACCAGAAAATATTAGTTCCACTAAAACCTCAAAAACCAGCGTTTTGTCTGCAGTGGGTAAAATTTTTGGTAAGTATATATATAGGCATCATTCTAGCATTTATAAATACATAAAGTTTCATCAGAAAATATTCTAAGTGAGAATTTAAAAAAATCAGTATAAATGTGGAAATATTAGTCTACGACCTGAAAAGAAATAAATGTCATAAACTTTATATTTCTGATAGAGTGACTGAGAGTAGTAAAACATTCCCTTCTTTCGTGACGTCATCAGAATGCTGTCATGACCTCTTCTTTAATGTGGCTTCGGTTGAACTCGCAAACGTGGGCGTACAAGGGCAGCGCCTAACCACTACACCACCCAGCCATTTTATTACTGTTTATTGAACTATGAAATAAATAATCTATGTTTTTTATATCTTCAGTAAATTAGAAAGGGATAATGGGCTTATCAGTGTGATGTGATAAACGCTTACATTATTCTATGCTACCGAAAATTAAACAGCCGAAAATTCAAATGTCCCGCGACATAGGCGGGCACTTCAGGTGACAGTCGATGCATCTTGTTTTCACTCAATTTGCTTTAGCCTGCCGTTTCCTTATGCGTCCAAAATAAGTCCTTGAGATGATAGATGTTACTATTGATATATTTGTATACCGATCTTTATTCTTATTGGACTACTTAAATTTCTAATACCTAATTCATTCATGTAAAATATAAGAGATAGTTCGGGCCGTGGATAGCCTAGTGGTTAGAGCATCAGACGCCAGACCGAAAAGCCTGCGTTCGATGCCCAATGCCACCAAATACTCGCCGAGTACAAACGGAGCACGTTCTCGTTAAATCTGTGGGTCCGAATGGTGTCGCCCTCTGTCGTGAGCAAAATCGTGCTGTCACCTTCATGGGCTCAAAGCTTAGGCTAATGACCGACGTATCTCTAGTCCGTTGCCATGATGAATTTCGTGGGCTTCGATATGACTACGTCAGACAGGTGGCATACACAACAACAACAACAACATAAGAGATAGTGGGCTGAATCTTGTTTTTCCATTCGCTATCGTGATCAGATAAAATTTAATCATCCTATTGGATTGGTTTACTAAAACAAGTGTTCGAAAATCAAATACAGAAAGGATGCTGTGATTTCACTAAGAGTGGATATAAAATTGAGACAACGAAAAGGACTCGTAATGTTTATTAAAACATTTCTGCCAGATCTTTTCAAGCCAGCAGAAGATAACCACAACGTGGCATGTTCCATCTGTGCAGCTATCTCAAAACCCGTATCTGATAAGCACTTATTGGGGACCACATCGACAATAATTTTAAACACAGGGATGCATAGCAGCGATGTAGCCTAAACTCCTTTCATCGCAATGTTCTGTATAATGTAAGCTGTACCGTTTAGATAAGCATTTCTCAATCTGTGGAGCGCGCCCCCCTAGGGGGGCGTGATAGCCCTACAAGGGGGGCGAGTATTTCGAAAAATCAAAAATTAAAGATTATTTAAAAAATTATAAATTAACTGAAAGTAAACAAAACAAAACACATTCTGATATAATAAATAAGAAAATAAACATTTCACTAATATATTAAACTTATAAATTCATCAGTACTAAGCAATGTATTTGATAATAAATTTATCAATCGTAATCGAAGAGCAATTTAATAATTCTCCCTTACTCCCATAGAATTGTCATATACAAAAATTATATTCAAAATTTTAAATTTATCCTGATAATTTGTGCGGTTATGGTGTTAATTACATTCATAGACAAAAAAATTAAAGCACTCAGAAGGAGTCGTCAAAATGAAACGAAATTTTACAAACGTAATTACTTTTATATAAATGATTAGAAAATCAAAGAAAAATTATCATTTATTTCAGAGAAAAAGGCAAAAGAACGGAGGATTTAATAACCTGTTGAACTCCTCTAGCGCGAATGCACAATGCGATACGATCGAGCATTGAGGCATAAAAGTTGTCTATGATGTCTTGAGACATTTCGTTCCATATTTGCTGTAACCTTGCCTCTAGTTCGTTCAAACTCGTAGGATGCCCAACCTGCCATTCCAAATGATTCCAAATATGCTCGAGACAAATCTGGGGATCGAGCGGGCAAAGGAAGGTTAGTAACAGTGTGGAAACAGCCTTGTGATACCCTTGCCGTGTGAGACCCAGCATTGTCTTGGTGAGAAATGGCTCCTGGGAGCCGTGGCATGAGTGACAATACATGTGGTTGCAGGATGTCATGGACATACCGTTGGACTGTCATGGTGCCACGGATCAACACTAGGGGTGACCGTGTATTGTAGGCAATGGCACCCCATACCAACACATCAGCTGGGGCAGCGGTGTGTCGTTGTAAAGCAGAGGAAATATTGAGGCGTTCACTATGGGGTCTCCACACACGAACACGATTATAATCACTGCTGATAATGAATCTGGATTCGTCGCTAAAGACGACCTAGTTCCATTCTGCTTCAGTCCAATTTCCTCGTGCGTGGCACCACTCCAAACGGAGGCGTCGATAGGTGGGCGTAAAGGGCAGCACACATAATGGGCGCCACGATCCCAAATGTTCTTCAGCCAGGCACCTTCGTATGGTTCGAAAAGACACAGGGGCCCCTAGTGAAGGTGCTATATGTGCCTACATGGCGGTCGATGAAGCAGTTTGTTGTACGTGTGCATTTTTTACGATGTGGCGATCTTCTCGACGACTGGTCTGTCGAGGGCATCCTGAGTCTGGTCTTCATGTAAATGACATCTCTCGGATCCACTGGTCCCAACACCACCTCACAACATAATAATCAGATCGGCCTAATTGACGAGCTACTCGCTTAGCTAACCACCCAGCTTCCATCATGTCGATGATTCTCTCCCTCTCAAACCGCGACAGCTGCTCTTATTGTCTTTGAAAACGGCGTAATGGCATGTCTACCTCAGCACTTCCTTTATAAGCAATTCAGCACACTCAAACAAGCTTTGATTACCTGTTTTATACTCCACGGAGAATGACGTTAAACGCTCTCTACTTGCTATACGTAATGCGCGAACACGCTGCATTTCTAATCATTTGCATTTCTCCCCGAAATGTACCTTCATGCTTAGTTAAGTTTCGTTACGATCCCACAATTATTTCTTGGTGCGCTAATGTTTTTGTCCATGAGTGTATTACACCATGATTAAATATATTAGGAATGAGATAAGCTTACATCCATTTCATAAGGTGAAAATACAAAACATCTTTATTCCGCTCAATCCGTTACTATATTATTATTTCTCTAGCTGGTTTTACAGTTCTAAGGCAACTCATTAAATCCATCATCAGTTTCTTTCATTGCCAGATACTACAGGATAAAAGACTACTAATCTGAACTTAAAAATATAGACATAAATTATTTTTCTGACAAACAAAACTAAATACAGTACTCCCAACAAAGCTCACGTTAAAAGAGAAATAATATACCCAAGTTCATCTGCCTTCCTTCATCCATCAATACCGGTTACTACATGGTTTATAATTAAAGTCGTATTGTAGCTTTAATAATGCCATATTTCGTAAACAGTTCAACGAACGAGTGGTCTAGAGGTAAAGTCGCCGCCTGTGAAACTGCTGGTCTCGGGTTCACAACCTACCGACTGCTACTCGCCAGCGTTTTAATTTGATTTAAATTAACTCTGGAATTTTCCAGAGAGTTGCACCCGATGTTCAGTGTTCACGGGCCCCATCTCGTGGACTGCGAAATCAACCAAAGTGACTTTTTATTCTAATTAAATCAAGAGACTCTTTTTCTTCCTACGGACTAATTTCAGGACTCTGATACAATAATTTAGATATGGGACGGATGGTTCCTCGAGAACCCAGTGCCCAATGAACCTCAGCGCATAGCTGGGGGTCAGTTCGTCTGGTGTACGATCAAGTAGATCCCGCTTGCATTCAATAAATTCTCATTGCTCTATTCAACCATTGCATTGCTACCTCTTCTACTCCAAGAATCTTTGTGACATTATTGGTGGAGGCGCGGGGTATACTTTATCCACGGTGGCAGAAATAGAAAATTGTAGGCGAAGCTGTCGTTTACAAAGTCTTTCACCTGAATTTGGACTTTTGGTTTCACCCACAAGGTGTAAATCTCCAAAAGATATGTCACAGGACTCCAAATTTCAAACATTCCCTATATTTCATTTGGTGCAGCCAGCCAGAGCATCATCAATTTTTCATGGCGAGGCAGGTGACGATCCGTCAAGGTGGCTTAAGGAATACGAACGAATCGCAAAATTTAACCGATGGGATGACACTATGTGCCTTACCAACGCTTATTCCTTTTTAAAAGGTACCGCCAGGCTGTGGTACGAGAATAACGAAGTAAACCTTAGTTCCTGGGAAAAATTCCAAGAACAGCTAAAGATTGCGTATGGCTCGACGGAACTATTCATAAAACAAGTTGAACGCGAGCTCAAGAACCGAGCGCAGAAACGGGTGAGAGCACACAGTCCTGTATTCAAAGTGATCTAGAGCTCTGCCATAAGGTCAATCCGAAGATGGCCGAAAATGAGAAGGTTTCTCATCTTATGAAAGGCGTCACAGAAGACGTATACCAGTCTTTACTTGTTAAGGACATTAGTTGTACCTCAGATTTCATCAAGGAGTGTCAACGAATTGAAGAGATGAACCAAAGACGTATAGCCAAACACCGATTCACAAGATTACCAAATGTAGTTCCTATAGAATCTATAGAAGAACATGAAGATTTGAAAACCCTCATTAGACGCATTGTGAGGGAGGAAGTTCAAAGAATGTTAGCACCAGCGCAGCAGAATACCCAGCTGGAATCCCCATCTCTCGAAGAAGTCATAAGAGAAGAAGTGCAGCAAGCACTATGTCCTGTAATCCCTTCTGGGTCTGTAGCAGTAAATAGAAGAAATGAACCACCAAGAAGACCCAAGACGTATGCAGCTCTTGTACGCCAACCAAGACTCCCTGTCGAACCTTTACCTGTTCCTAGGCAGACCGATGTGTGGAGAACCGACGATAATAGACCTGTTTGCTTTCATTGTGGGATAGAAGAGGCCACGTGATTCGTTACTGCCGTGAGCGACGAGCTATTTTCGACGCATACACAAGCCGCCAAGCAAGCAGCAGTCAGCTACCATCCCCTAACTTGCCCCCTGACGAAAGCAACCGGCAAGAGATTAGAAGACCATCACCTATTCCAAACAGGGGAAGATCACCAGTACGCCGCTATAGATCACCCTCTCCCTATGGCCAAAGTAGTCCCAGCCGATCTCCCAGCCGCCGAGACGAGGAAAACTAAGTGAGGCGACCTTCCTTGGAGGTGAGGCCGCTGGTTTTTCAAATCCTCCGGCTGCCGCAAAAATGAGTGGGAATCACCTAGACGTTACCGTTGATGGCTTACCAGTGAAAGCTCTTGTGGACTCTGGCGCTTCATCATCGGTGATATCTGAGAAATTCCACCGATATCTTAAAAAAGTGATGTTTCCCGCTCATAACCACACTGTATTTAAAGTCGCCAATGAAAGTTATGTACAGCCGAAAGGTATGTGTACCCTCCAAATTAGAATAAGTGGTCGAATTCTTCCGTTTGAGTTCATAGATTTATCTGACTGCAGCCATGACATTATCTTGGGATGGAAATTTTTGAAAGCCTCGGGAGCTCTTAGAGACTGTGGCCAATCTGAGCTTACTCTTGATGACGTGGAAGTTACTTCAGAAGAAGTTGTTTTTAAACCTCTACGCCTGTGTGTCATGAAAGATTGTAGACTACCAGCATACTCGATAATGAAAATCCCAGTAGCAAATCACTGTACAAAAGACTCTGGAAATGTAATTGTCAAGCGTTCCAAACTGTTGGCTCTTAAGGATTAAGTTTTTATGCCTTCAATGCTTGTCATTTTAAGGCGTGGAAAAACAGAAATATGGGTCGTCAACGGACAATCACAAGAAAAGGTCATCCCTCGAGGCATGTGTGTTGCTTTTGCAGAACCATTCTGTCCCGATTGCATCGCTATAATTTCTGAAACCTCAAGAGTCCCTACAGAAATTTCCGAAATAAAGCAGTCTTTTGAATTTCTAAAGATGATTTCACCTGACCTTGATGCTAATCAAAAACGAATGTTGGTAGACGTGCTGCAGGAGCATTCAAAAGCATTTAAAGAGAGGAAAAATGGTACTCCCAAAATTACCGTGAAGCATCGTATTAATACAGGTGACAATTTACCTGTAAAACAGAGAGCGTATCGTATATCCCCAGCAGAGCATCGTATAATTCACGATGAAGTAGGGAACATGTTAGACAGGGGAATCGTACAGCCTTCTGAGAGTCCACGGTCATCTCCTGTCATCTTGGTACGTAAGAGAGACAACACTTGGCGTTTTTGTGTGGACTACAGACGGCTCAATAGAATTGCTAAGAAGGACGTGTAACCTCTCTCTCGTATAGATGATACACTTGACAGCCTGCAGGGATCAAAATTTTTCTTCTCAATGGATCTGTCCTCAGGATACTGGCAAATTGAAGCTGACGAAGCAGATCGAGAAAAAACTGCGTTCATCACACCTGAGGGCTTATACGAATTTAACTTTATGCCTTTCGGGCTGTGCAACGCTCCAGCCACATTCGAGCGGACGATGGACAATCTTCTACGCCACCTAAAATGGACAATGTGCCTCTGCTACCTTGACGACATCATTGTATTTTCTCACACCTTCGGCGACCATCTTCAACACTTACGGAGCTTACTAAAATGCATCCAAGATGCCGGTCTTATTCTAAATCCTAAGAAGTACGTGTTTGGTAGCCGACAAATCAAGATCTTGAGGCATTTCGTGTCCAAAGAGGGTATAATGCCCGATCCAGAGATAGCTAGGAGCAATTCAAAACTTTCCATTTCCCAAGAATATGTGTGACGTGAGAAAGAATACGTGATGCCAGAAGTTTCTTAGGATTATGTTTCTACTACCGACGATTTATTAAGGATTTTTGCCTGAAGGCTCAACCTCTCCAAGAACTTCTAAAATATTATTCCAAATTTACATGGGGGTCAGATCAAAACGAATCCTTCGATAAATTGAAGAGAGCCCTTAAGTCCGATCCGGTCCTAGGACTATTTGATGAAAAGGCCCCCACAGAGTTGTATGCAGATGCAAGCGGTTACGGTCTAGGTGCCGTGTTAGTCCAGATACAAAAGAGGAAAGAAAAAGTAATTGCCTATGCTTCAAGAACCCTGCCGAGAGAAGGGCTGAGAGGAATTACTCGACGTCTGAACGCGAATGCCTTGCTTTTGTATGGTTGGTCACTAAATTCCGACCATATATTTTCGGAAGACACTTCAAAATCGTAACCGACCACCATTCCCTTTGACTTATGACTTAAGGATCCATCAAGAAGACTTGCCAGATGGGCTCTCCGTCTTCAAGAGTACTATCTAGAAATTGCTTATAAAAGTGGGAAGAAACACAAAGATGCTGACAGACTTTCTAGAAACCCTTTTGAGGATGAAGTTTTTCCTTCTGAGCAAAAAACTACCTTGGCATCCTTTTCTGATATCGCCGAAGAGCAAAGAAAAGATCCGGAACTATCCAAATTAATTCGTACCCATGAAAAGGCAGACCCAGTTACGAAAAGTTTTAATCTCATAGACGGAATACTTTGCAAAAAGAACTTCGATCCAAACGGAAGAAAATGGCTGCCAATAATCCCAAAGCATCTCCGTCTTGAAATTCTGCAGCATTTTCATGACGCTTCAACTGCCGGACATCTAGGCTTCGCAAAAACGTACGATAGAATTCGGAAGCGCTTCTTTTGGCCTGGACTGTATAGGAGTGTACGTCGCTACGTCATGCATTGCCGAGAGTATCAAAGGAGGAAATAAATTCCTCAAAAACCATCTGGTCTACTCATACCAATTCCTCTAGCCTTGGCTCCTTTCCAACGCGTTGGCATAGATCTTCTTGGAAGGTTTCCTAGATCAACGAAAGGAAATAAATGGATTATCGTTTGCACGGATTACTTATCTCGTTTCGCGGTCACAAAAGCTCTACCAACTGCCGAGGCTGAAGAAGTAGCAAAATTCATTACCGAAGAAATTGTGTTGAAACATGGAGCACCCCGAACAATTCTAACCGATCGTGGCAAAGTCTTCGAGTCAAATCTGGTGACAGAACTTCATCAATTATGTAGCTCTAAGCACAAAAAGATGACTGGAAACCATCCACAGAAGAATGGATTAACCGAGAGGTTTAACAAAACTTTGGCGGATAGGCTTTCAATGTACTTCGAAGTGGAGCAAACAATCTGGGATGAAATTCTTCCTTTTGTTACTTTTGCTTACAATACTGCGAAACAAGAAACAACGGGTTACACTCCTTTTTATCTTCTCCATGGTCGAGAAGCCGAAACCACGCTTGACACGGTATTTCCATACAGCATTGCCGGAGCAGAAGATGACTATGTGAGTCGACTTATAACTCGAGCGGAAGAATCCAGACAGCTGTCCAGAATCAGAACATTAGAAGCACAGCACAGGGACAAAACCAGATACGATGCCAGACACCGGAGTGTATCATACTAACCTGGTGAGCTAGTTTGAGTTTTCACGCCAGTTAGGAAAGTTGGTTTATCTGAAAAGCTGTTAAAGCATTTCTTTTGTCCTTATCGAGTTGTAAGAAAACTATCCGACGTTACATATGAAGTTGAAGAATTAGAACCCCCACCCCGAAGACGGAAATTTACGCAGGCTGTGCTTGTTTTACGTATGAAGAATTATTATTCTCGAGAAGCACATGAACGTATTCTGACAAATGACACTGAAAAAATCCTAAGTAATGTTCCGGTTGGTGCTACATACAATGTTGGGATGGACAAGAGAGATACTACACTCGACTCTCCTGGAGAAATTGTACCTTATAGAGGACCTATGACGAGATCCAGAACGCGGAACGTAAAGGAACTGTTGACTAACCTCGAGGCGATGTTATTTTAAGGAGGGAGTAATGCCATATTTCGTAAGCAGTTCAATGAACGAGTGGTCTAGAGGTAGAGTCGCCGCCTGTGAAACTGCTGGTATCGGGTTCAAAACCTACCGACTGAGAGTCGCCAGTTTTTTAATTTGATTTAAATTGACTCTCTGGAATTTTCTAGAGAGTTGCAGCGTATGCAAATTTGTGTTAATTTAAATACTTCTAGAATATTCTGGATGTCACCACTGCATCATATATCCCTCGAGCTGGGGGTCAGTTCGTCAGGTGTACGATCAAGTAGGTCACGCTTGCATTCATTGCTTCATTCTCATTGCTCTATTCAACCGTTGTATTGCTACCAGTTCTACTCCAAGAATCTTGGGAACAATATCAAATTACATTATTTTTGCATTCAATACAATGTTATTTTATGGGGGGGGGGCGGTGAAAATTATAATAAAAAATTGGATTGCAAATATTGAAAGTTTGAGAAGCGCTGGTTTAGATAGTTGTCTTGTATTGTTGTGTTGTCGTGAAATCTTATCTTTACATTTCTCTTTTTTTTTCAGGCATTTCTGACATATCCTCCATTAATTCAGAATTATCTCTTGGAGAACTGGGAATGGATTCTCTGATAGAAGTTGAACTAAGACATCTTTTGGAGCGTGAATATGATTTAATGCTCGGCGGGTCTAAAATGCGAAACCTAACAATAAGAGACCTCAGATTATTAGAAGGTCCTCTAGAAGACAATATTGATACATCTTGCTCCGACGTAAAAGCAAATCAAGAATCACAGGTTTGCAATATTGAGGAAGTTCCATTGTATCTTAATGCACTGGACAATACAAAACTTGTTCCTAAGGAAACAATAGTTCGCTTGAATACTATGAAGAGTGGAACACCGCTTTTTATAGTTCATCCCATAGAAGGCACTATATGCATGCTTTATTCTTTGGCACAGTTGGTTTCTGTCCCGGTTTTTGGAATACAGTACACTGCCGAAGCTCCGGATGATTCTTTTGAGCAAGTGGCAGCTTGGTATTGGGAGGTCAGTATTATTTCTGCAGCATTTTTTACCACACAAAAAATATGTTTTGAAGAAAGATGTGGGAAAGTTATAAAATTATTGAAAATTCCTTATAAATTGTATAAATCTTAAATGCAACTATTTTGTTTAAAAAATAAGAAAATGCATTCCAACCTTTGTTTTATGTACTTATAACAGTAGTTAGAAAATAACAAAGCATTTGCTACAATTAAAAAATGCATTTTCCATTATAAATAAGATAACCTAGGGATTTCTTTTCTCTTTCTCTGCGGTAAATCAGCTATCATATTTTTGTGATTTCTGAACTTAAAATTTTTAAATTTTGTGAGATTACAGAAGAACTTAGGATAAAAACATTTGATTTGATTTTTTGACCAATTTTGTCAATTGAATCATACTGTGTCCCTTTCATGGACTTATTGTCCTATTATTGTTACGAATTTTGTGTAATGAATGCTTAAAATAGTGTAAATAATTTATATCTGGATGTGTAATGCTTCAATATTGCTCTCTGTGGTACTTATTTTACATTAAAATTGTAACATTCACAAGCAACACCGTTCCTTATATTATGACGGCGTATCAATGGAACGAAATCTTGGCGATAGTCAAGTTGTCATAATTTTTACTGACCATGTAGAAGACCATTTTTGGCGAGTTGACGACCCTATGGTTGCTTCTGGAAATTATTGGATAAATCTACAAATATCACGATCTGTGACGAAAGTGGATTTTTAGAGAAAAAATCCCCGTGTGGCTTATAAATAAGGAGTCGCTCGCCAAAGTAGTATTCTCAGTAGTATTGCCGTACTTCGCCATTGAAGAGTCGACCAGAGATTAGTGATTACTTTGGCTGTTGAGTAGGAAGATCGAGTGCTTGTGAAAAATCTTTTACATAATTGTATTTTAGACACTGATAGTTGTGTCTGAGAGCCGTAGAAGGTGTGAATGCTTTCTAAGATTTATTCTGCTTATTTCCCAGCTGTATCATGTATTTCTAAGGATTGTTTTTCGACTTTAAATTTCCATCACTCCTGAAGAATTGTCTTGACTGACTGCATAAAATCCTCGAACCCCAATCTATGCGACATTATTAATGTCGAATTCTAAAGAAAAATACGATGGCTAGTTGCGGAAAACCGCGTAATTTTGAGTCAAAATGACGACACCTGAATGGAAAATCCACTATTCTCCACCACATGAACTTGAGGACGAGATTTTAGCATCAGTTCTACTGCCGTCCGAGAATATTCGTGACTGAAATGCCCAGTTGCAAAGATTATAGCATAATCTTCTGTAGGAAGAGACCTTATTGATTCAATGGCATGTCGCATATCGGCTTGAAAAACTGCCAGAGCTGGATTTACTACATACTGATTTGTAACTTTTTCAAACCATATCTTCTGAATCAAACAATCCGTTCTTTTGAATTTGTAATCATTTGCTTATCTCCTCATGTACACTTCATACATGTCAAGTTTCGTGATAGCAGCTCGTTTCTTTCTGCGGACAAATGGTTTTGTGTGACTGAATGTACGTAAGAATACATTTAACTATTTAAAAATTGCCCTTTACAGAAAACGCAATAAATAAGCATATCCACCGATGAATGGGAACGAAAAATAGAACTTTTTAACACTAGATCGTTTAATAATTAAAATTCACCAAATTTTTCAAGTTGCCTGCAAAAATGTGGAAAGGAGAAGAAACTGAACAGGCCCCGGCGTCCAATCGACACCGACAAACGTTCTAGTGTTAAGGTCTGTATGCAAAAATATCGTAAAAGAAAACATAGTACATCCGACATCTGATCAAATGGATACTCTTGGCCAGAACAAATCAAAAGTTTTCACAAAAGCACACACACAATTTTTATTCCCTTTATGGATCTTGGTATAAATGTTGAAATTTTCTCTCAATTTCAAATTAGCTGTATTCTTCCTATTACGTTAACGCATTCAAAAATCCTTTGTTTCATGTAATTTGCATTTATGTAATTGGTTAATTTTAGTAAATCTGTATCAATAACAAATTCAAAGAAAAAAGAAAATATCGTGATTAATTAACATTCCAAATGTCTGAGGATTATTTTATTGATGTTTTTTGTTTTATAAAATGTAGGAATATAGGGTGGTGAAGACAATAGAAAAATTGAAAAATCAAAAACTGGGAAAATGTGCTAGTCATATATATTTTAACTGCTTAAATTTATATAAGATGGGAAAGTTAGAAGCAATTAAGTTTCAATCCCTCAATTTTTCGTTTCTTTTCTTTAAAAATTTATAATTACATAATTTATACTTTGTTATATTTACCATTGATTTAGTTAGGAAATATTAAAATTCAATGTAGGAAGAGCTGTATGGCTATTGCGTATGTAAATTTTTTATAAAATTTCATTTTTGATGTGCTAAAACGTACGGATTTTTTCTTCTTACTTAAGAACTCCTTTTTATATCAAATTTAGTTTCTTAAAAAGAAATATATATTTTGTTTTATTCTCATAATTTTTAGTAAATTGGTGCTTATAAGTGATGTTCAGAGACTATACAACAGAACTAACTGATCTGCAGCTCTTTTATTTGTTACGAAGTCTTTTTTTTCTCTGTAACACATAAATTCTAATATCTAAGCTTTATTTCGAACAATTTACAATTAATCATTTTAAATTACATTACTAATAACCCATTTTGAGTAGTCATATCAATCTAAATTTTTTTTTACCATTCTTCAGCATATTCGAAAAGTCAGCGTTGGAAACAAAATTTGTTTGGCTGGATATTCATTTGGCACATACTTCGTTTCCGAGATGGCCCTTCAAGCAAACAGCTCACCTCAGCAATATCCCGAAGTTGAAAATATCTTCTTCTTAGACGGATCCCCTGCTATTATGAGGGCTTACTCCCAAAAATACAAGACCCCTGGTATTATGAGAGAGATAGATATATTGTTCACCTTTGTGATGATATTGGGCGCTGAAATAAATGCTGTAAATGTAAGTATTTAAATTCCTGAAAATATTTACTTATGTTAATAAAAAAAAAGAGTTTCTGTGTGTTTTGCTTGGTTTGGAAAAACTGAACAAACTAGTTGTATGAAACTTGGCTCGTAGAAACTACTCGTATATGTCATAATGTTTTACATCTGGAAGATTTTTTCGAAAAATGCTTTAAATTAATTTTTGAGCAATTTTGTATTAACTGGCAAAAGGATACTGTGTGTGTGTGTGCATTTTGTCACGTCTAACTCTGCAAAAATGAATTATTCGTGCATTTTAATTGGGGATTATTAAATATTTTTATTATAAATATATTTATATACAGCTGTATTTATTCGCTTTTTCATTCTTTGTGTTGGAATCGCAATTGCTTCTCAAATAAATTATTGTAAAACTGTTCTTTCAAAAGTTTCACTGTGGGTTTGGCAACACTGATTGGATCACAGCTTTATTTAGGTATCGATCGATGTGAATCGGTTTTCTTAATCAAACGAATTTCATAATTTTCTGTTATTCCAAACAAAAGAGATGTACTTTTTCCCTTTTAGAAACTTTTCAACTTTTATTAATGATATTATTGTAAATTTTTTGGTGCAGACGCACTATACACCTGTGGTCGCTAATCTGAATTTCAAACGCAAACATGGGTGGACAATTTTGGTTGCGTTGATTTCTAAGATGTTACCAATTGCTTAAAACTTCTAAATTAGTTCATTATTTTAATAACTACAAATGTATGTAACTCTACAATATGCATAATATTGTATGTTTGAAGCGGTTTATGCAGTTTCGTTTAACCTGAGCATGTTTCATGTTTAAAAATAGTTCTACTATTTAAGTTGATAGTGAAATATTTTTTCATCAAAGTTGTTTTATATTTTAATGATTATGATTATATTTTATAAACTGTATTAAATTTATATGCACTTGGTGTGTCACAAAAGAAATGAGACTTGTCCAATAAATCATTGTGCTTATAGAATAAGTTCTCCGAGACAGCATCATCTTCAAAGTAGTTACCTTCAGCCTTCAAACACTTCTGCATTCGGTGCTGCCCTTCCTAGTAACAGTTCTGGAATGAGGCTTTTGAAGGCTCTTCGAGAAATTCTATGTTTTTGCCTGAACCTCTTCAACTGAGGTAAAATGGGTTCCCTTTCAGCAAGATTTAACTGTAAAAAATCCAAAAAAAATTCGCATGGGGCCAGATCAGTTGAATAAAGAAGATGCCCCATCATAGTAATGTTTTTGGTGGTCAAAAACTGCTTACCAGAAAAATCAACGTGAACAGATGCATTACTCCCTAATTCTGCCCCCCCCCCCCCCAATTTTTCTTGAAGTCTTTTTAATTTTTCATCAGTCTGACTACTGATATAGGTGGGAACCCACTCATATCATGGATTTTGGCTGTGTTTTGGTATGTAATCGCATTGTGTCACACCTTGTGCCTTTTTTTAAATTTCTTTTCATTATTATTTCCTTTTATTTTTGTCGTGTGTAATATTTCATATTGATTACCTAAAGGAACGTTTATCCATTTTGCAAGGCCTAATATTATTCAAGCTACTTCTTTTACTGCACCAGTCATTTTCGAAAGTATATTCACCTCTAAGATTCCTATCACTTGATCAATTTCCGTTTAAACAAATTCTGATTTGTCTTACGGTTTTTTTTTTTTTTTTTTTTGAAAATCAACCACCTAATTTAAGGACACTTATTTAAAATGTATGGGCTGTATCTAAGAAATTTTTAATCCTCCGACGTTTTTTATAAACTCTATGGTGATAATTCAAGAGTCATAATGAAATAAAATTTTTACATTATTGGGTATTTATCCGTTTTGGAGACCTTTAGTTGGTGATTGATTTCTGAGTCGTTGCCAACATTAACATTAGGGATATCATCAATTTAAGGATTTTTCTAAGTTACGATCCTTCTGATGTTGATATCCTAATACATATGTTATTAACAATAGTATTTTGTGAAATGCTTTATGATTATTGCTAATATCAGGAAACAGAAGTTGGTCAGCCCAATAGTAAACTATAATTAAGAGTTAAACCATCAATTGAGTATTAATAGACTTCAGCGGCATTTTTTGCCTGCTTCCATCTGCATAGCATGATCATTTGATCAAAAACTCTGTTATTACTATAATATTCGAATTAATTGGTACAAATGGTAAAAAATTATTTTTTTAAAACCCTAGCTTTTAATAATTACATACCTTTAAGTCAATGCTTCTCAAACTTTCAATATTTACGACCCAATATTCAATCATAATTTCTATCACTCCGCCCCCACCATACGATAACACAATGTATTAAATTATGTTTTCTTTGAGGCTAAAGCTACAATACTTCTTTAACCTCTTAAGTGCCACCGACGTATATAAACGTCTCGCTCATCCAGTGCGTTAATTGCCCGAGACGTTTATATATGTCTTTCCGAAAAGTGATTTTTTGTGTGCCCTGCTATCCATAAAATTATTCCAAAGGCTTTGGAATGCAACCAAAGGACCTTGACAGTGTTTGCAACTGATTTACTTATTTTAGAGGATTTGCTGACTTTTGTTTCTTTTCTACCTCCTCCCTTCTCCCCCAATACACCACACACGCTCACCTTTGTATTAAACGGTGGCATTGGGGAATGAATCGTGTAGTTTTCAATCGGTATTTTAGGGATTAATTATAAACCATGCAAATTATCAAGATAAGTGTTAATTTGTGTATATAATTTTATTCATGAGAAGCCTATGGAGTCATTGGTAATTAGTAAACTTGTTCTTAACTAAGTCTTGTTAAATTAATTATAAAATACATTGTGCAGTACTGATACATTTATAGTATATTATATCGGTGTAAATATATGTTTATTTTTTAATTATGTCAGAATGCATATTTTTGCTTACTTTCAGTAAGTTAATATTTTTTTTAAATAATCTTTTATTTTCGACTTTTTAATATGTTCGCGCCCCCCTCGTAGAGTTATCGTGCCCCCTAGGGGGCACGCCCTACAGTTTGAGAAACGATGCTTTAAGTAGACAGAAAAATCTCTATATTAGTACAATGTCTTCCCTCGCATAAATAACCTCTTCAACTCATCTTGCTATTGACTCCATTAGTGCTGCACACATGTTCTTAATTTCATCATCGTGGAAACACATTTACTTAACACTTTTCATTATTTGTTATGTTGTCGTGCAACTCATCTTAGTAAACGATTCTTGAGAATATGTCAGAAACTCTCAATAGGATTTAGGTCAGGCCAATTAAGCACTTTTATTTTATTTCCCCGCATAGAAGTTTGGACCAATATCGAATGGTGACAAGAAGCCAAATCATGTTGAAATGTTCCGTCAAATGTTACTATGGACGGAACAATTCTGCTGCTTAATATTTCTATGTATGTGACATAATTTATGATGCCTTTAAGAGGAACTAAGCTTCTACAGCCATTTGTTGTGAAAAAAATCCCCAAAACATCTGTTTAGAAGGGTGTTTACATTCTGTTGGATATGATCTGGCAGCAATTTCGCTTCGTCTAATTACACTTAATTTGTATCCCTGCACAAATAAAGGCGTTTCATCGCTGAAGATTACCTTCTTCTAGTTGTTACAAGCCTAGAATCGGTATTTTTGGCCTATGCTGAACGTTTCTGCATCGCTTTCTGAGATAAGAATTGCTTTTTCATCTGTCTTGATGCCTTACCGCTAACTTCCAAAACTCCTTTCTGTACACTTCAACATCATAATCCAATAAATTCTTTCGAAGGTCTGTGCTTGTCTTACTTTGATTTATTTTGCTATTTCTTATTAGAATTTTATCAGATCTTGGAGTAATTATTCATTTGAGCCTACATTTTCCTTTTCTTTTTTGAGATGATGATCAGGAATCTTGAAATGTTCTTAAAGTTTTTGAAATACTTAATTTGCCCACACCAACTTTACCGTAGCTATATCTCTCAGTCATAGAAGTGTGTTTATAAAGAGTGATTATCTTAGAACGTTTCATCGAAGTAATATCCATCTATGAGGAAGCAAAAGTAAAACGTGTTACGTGGAACGCAAATTTTAATCACCAGCTACCACACTGAAAAGCTCACAACTGAACTACTAATATACTCAAACCAATTAAACAAGTAAGTTATAGTCAAGGTCGATCCATCACACAGTTTCTTGGCAGATATAACTGGTTTGAAGTGGTTTGGGACATAATTGGTAATCACATACCAACTCAGACAAGAAAAAAATGTTTGTCCCAATTAATTCGAACATTATAGTATGACAGTTTCTTCGATTAAAAAAAAAATATTGTGTTTTTCTTAAGTTAATATTCTTTTCTTCTCAAGTTTTCATTATTATAGCAGAACGGTAGAAAAATATAGCTTAAAGTATCACTGAAAAAATGATAGTAAATTCACTTTTATTGATACTTTGTGACGGATCTATACGGGTTTTAACTAATCTCTTCTTTTTCTCTTTAAATCGAATTATTTATTTCTACCAACCTTCATCGAGAAGCCAAACGTGATTTATGTAAATGAGGAATATTATATAAATTCGGTTTTCGTGAGTTAAAGGGAGCTAAGTAAGAGGAAGTGAGAAGTCAAGTTAATTAAAGTAAAGTGAAGAGAGTGAGAGGTCGACACGTAGTTGTTGACAAGTTAAGCGAGGTTGATAAGTTTTGATGTGCGCAAAGAGAAGTGGATTTGAAGATTGAAAAGAAATAAAATTAAACATTATGGAGCGTGGAGTCATCGTCAATTCATCCATTTAAAGATAGTGCCTGAAATTCGCCGTGAAGGAACGGAAGCATTAAAACATCAGGTACTGTGATTTTGATTAAGTAAATTCTGATTATTAGTGTGAGGCGTAGTTGTAAATGTGCGTGTTTAAGCTATTTTAGATTCAGTTGAAATTCTGTAATATTATCTCCGTATTTATATCTCACCTCTGCACTCTACCCTAGTTTATATACCTTAATTAGAATTGTGTTGTGTCTGTTCTTAAATACTGATAAGAATCAATAAATCAGTTTGAATTGGAATAATGTCTTTAGATCATTTAGTTCCTCCTACACATCTAGCCGGGTTTTCAGATACACAGGAAGGTAGGAATGTAAGGGGTGACTACAGGTCACTACAACTTAGTTTTTAAAAAAAGCAAGAGGTTAAATAATAATCCCGATAAAAATAGCAATTCAAAACATGAACATCTTTGGTTTACTATTAAAAGTAATTCTTTTATATACAGTCTACTTTTTTCATTAAACATTTAGATTGAAAATTTCTATGCAATTATTTCAAAACTTGTGGCTTGTTGATAGTCTTTAGACGTTACTTTTTGCCAATCAATGCCTTATATTTTGAAAAGATTGTAATTAAGTAACATTGAAAATATCACACTAAGATGATATGCGCTGCCCTCCAGCATACTTTGAAGAGTAGAATATAAGGGAAATAGCACAATAACGGCCACACACAATATTAGCTAATTCTTCTAAGGAAATAATTCGTCGTGGGAATTATTTTCTTGTTTCAGAAAACTCTATTTGTAATAGTGTCGAACTAGAAAGATATGGACAACGGGAGGTTTCAATATCATATTCTCAGACAAGAGAAATCGTTTCTTCTGTTGCATTGTTCTTCTAGAATTGTTCCGATGTTAGTCAGTGTGCACGAGTGTGGTAGTGACAAGTGCTTAAGGTATCCACACATGCGGTCCATGAGCGGAACGGCTTACGGCACATTTACACTGTATTATGTTTTAGGGCACCATCGTGCGTAATAGCAAGTTAATTCTGGCCTGAATTCAAGGCCCCGTGGCTGTCCAACAACACAGGGAGATTACACTGCCCTTCTTTTGAAGGATATCCATTTCTTTGCGCCAACACACCCGACCCCACACTGCACTGATCACCTAACTTACACCGCAAGATGTACATTTGCTTCCTTTGGAACCATTCTTATATGGAATCTCCACTAATCGAGCGTGCCTAGGCCGTGATTGGATGCAGTTTGAATGCTTTGCAACTATTAATAAAAACTGTGGAAAATGTTATTGAATTGAGAGAGATCTTTCCGGATGTCATTCGTACTGACCTTGAACCGAGCCATATTGCTTTGCGTATTGCCGTCCGAGGTGGCGTTACCAGACACTGAGTTGATGTTGTTCTCACTCTGTTTTACGAGTATCATTTCAAATAAATATGGCTTGTTGTTCATTGCTCTCCCTGACGAATTTGTCTAACACTTGACCCCCTCCTTCTAGGTGCACCATCATGTAGTGTCTCTATCAATGGCGTAACTAGATGTGGGTGGGCCTTGTATAAAAATTCCTTGGAAACCCTTTTTTGAAAAATAAATATAAATAATTACATTAATAAAACTCATTTGAATGTGTCGAAATTCTATATATATGCTAGAGTCCCTTTAGGTTGGGGGCCCCGTGTCATGAATACGGTTGATGCGGCGGTAGCTACACCCCTCGTCTTAATACTAAGTAAGTATTGAAAAATACAGCAAGATGTTTCCATATGTAACTGTAATAAGAAATGTTCTATTTCTATTTTATATATGAACGTAAATGTGTTATTTTTTCATTTTCTTATATTTTGTTTTATTACATGTTTATGTTAACAAATGCGCATAATATATGCAGTACTTTGAACCTAAACACACCTCTTTATCGGAATTATTAAGTTTACGATACTTAATTCATATTTCTAGTACGAATTAAAAGTAAAGACTACTATAAACAAACTTGTGATGTATAATTTTAGCTCGTGTAGCGTCAAAAGCACCTAGCCATTTATCGGTGTTAAATAACTATTGATAATTAAAAATGCTGATGATTGTACACTGCTGGCCACCGTAAATGCACCGCCCTGAAGGAAGCACGCAAATAACATGAAATTTACAACATGCATTAGCGAAGGTGAGATATGAAAATGATTAGAATTTCAGCACAGACACACATCATGCAAGCTTCTGGTGCCAACACAAGGAGCTATTTAAGGCTTGGAGATTTCGACGATTTCAAGTACGGAAATTGTGCTTTTCTTGCGGTTTTTTCAAAATACGATCAGTTATGTCTCGTAGAAAACAGCGATCAGCTTTTGATTAAGTATCCAAGTTCAACAGAGGAAAGGATAGTGGCCTACCGAGATTGTGGATTAACTTTAAGGGAAATCGGTAGTCGTGTTGGACGAAACAAAACAACTGTAATGCGGATATGTGACCGTTGGATGAAGGAGGATATGATGGACCGAAGTGGTAGATCGCATCCTCCTCAGAGCACCACTTCACGGGTGGACAGGCAAATTGTGCGCATAGCAGTGACGATCGCTCAGTCACATCACGAACCATAGCACAGCACATTAAGTCTGTAACACATCATTCAGTGTCTACGCGTACCATTCGACGCCGTTTACAGCAGAGTGGTCTGTCCGCAAGACGTTCATGCTTTGTTTACCCTTGAGGCAGAACACCAGACGTTTCCGCCACTAATGGTACGATGAAAGAAGGATGTGGATGGCAGAATGGAATGAAGTTGTTTTTACTGACGATTCACGCATCTGTCTGCAACACCATGATGATCTGATTCGAGTCTGGAGACACCGTGAAGAGATGATGCTGAACAGCTGCGTTATGCACCACCACACTGGTCATGCACCGGGTATTATGGTATGGGGCGGTATTGGATATCACTCTCGCACTCCTCTAGTACGCATTGCCGGTACTTTAAACAGCCAGCGCTACATCTCCGAGGTGTTGCAGCCAGTTGTCCTTCCTTACCTTCAAGGCTTGGCCACAGCCATATTTCAACAGGATAATGCGCAACCACACGTGGCACGCATTGTCCAAAGGTTCTTCGTCAATCACCAGATTGAATTGCTTCCCTGGCTGGCTCGCTCTCCGGATCTTTCGCCGATAGAAAACATGTGGTCCATGGTTGCTCAACGATTGACCCAGATTACACCCCCAGCTGTCACACCAGATCAACTTTGGCAACGTGTGGAAGCTGCTTGGTCTGCTGTACCCCAAGAACACACCCAAATCCTCATTGATTCAATACCGAGGCGTGTGGCAGCGGTGATCTCCAACAATGGCGGCTACTCTGGCTACTGATTCTGGCAGGAACCACACTTCACAGAAGTCTGTAAATTTAATCCTTTGATACTTGGTCAACATGCTATCAACAAAATAAATTTTGTTGTGCTATCTCTTGTCTTTTTTGTTGTTGTATTTACGGTGGCCAGCAGTGTAGTTTTGGCAGGTGAGCAAGCATTGCTTACCGTTAGTCGCCGAGGTATTGGCTTGTTGATTGCCATCGTGAGGTTATAAGTGGGTGAATATTAACATCGAACTATTCAGCTACTCGAGAACTCGTCATTTTGAACCATGGTCAAGTGATGAGGACGACACCTGAGCTGGCACCCCTCTCTCTTAACTTCCACATCACACCAACGTGAAGACTTTGAGTTTGCGACAGATTTAACATGCATCGCTCCCCTACATGATGGGTCTTCAGCGGTATTGAGCTCATGCAACACCGGCCACGAGTCCACGACCTTGACCACTGGGCTACCGTGGCTTGTTTGCCATTGGAGTTTTATGTTCAAGTATTTTTCATAAATATATATACGATATTTTCATTTATGATACAGAAATAAAATATATTTAGTAATTTTTGGATAGTATCCTTGAGTAGCGAATTAAATTTCTTGTTCTTTAACGGGTTCACATTCTGATTCTTGAGCCTTTTTGATTGACATTTATTGATTCCTTGCGTTGTCTCTCAATAGTTACTGTTATAACAAAACATCAAACGCACCCCAATGACCCTCGAATTTGTTTATGAAGCTATACATTGCATTAAATTTATTTTCAACATACAAAATATTCATTTCATTGCTCGCAAATAGAAATAACGAGGGAGAGCTAAGGAACTTAGCGTTTTATAATTTGGGCCTCAATAAATGAATTAAAATTAATAATAATAATGAATTTAATGAGGCGTAACTTTGCTGATATGTTGAAGTTGCCACATAGATATTTAAAATTCACAGATATTTCCTAGAATGTGTTTATCCAAAGTTTATGCTCTTTGAACCTTTTTTAGTAATTGCTTACATGTGTTTTCAGTTCAAAGAAGAATTGATGGCTTTATCCAGCACTTCAGAACGCATCAAATACTCTACCCACAAACTTAAGACGTTTTTCAAAAATATGATGGAGGAAGATCTGCAAATGGCATTTGACTTGTTCAACAAGAAAATCCAAATGGCGATTAAACACTCTCCAAAACGCAAGTTTCGGCAAAATGTCATTTTAATCAAAGCAGAGAACAGCTTTTCTCTTTCTGGCAGCACTTCAGAAACTCTTGATGTAGAAAAGGTAAGGAAAAATTTACATTTCATTTCACCAAAGATATAAGAAATCCATTCGCAGAAAAGGGATTCAAAAAATTGTAGAAACACTCAACACATGCACTTTTTCGTTAGCACGGTGCTTTTTCTCACCAAACGCCCGAGATCATGAATGATAACTATAAAAACACAGTGCTTTTTTTTCTTTCTTTTCTTTTGAGTCATTAATCTCCAGTACCTACTCAGGAGGAAGAACAAGTGGTTCTAAGTGTATTTTTTGTTCTTCTAAATAAATGTTTGTTTACTTCCATGTAGGTCCATACAGCCGAAGCTTTCACCGCTTTATTTACATAAAGACGACTTTTCGCTTCGTTTTTTTTTCAGGCAAAGTAGAGTTAAAGACTTTCACAAACCAAAAAAATTCGCAAACTATTTTTTCACAAACAGATAATGATTAGCCAATAAGACAACCTCTGACAATAAAGTTCGGTGAATGAAGTCAGAAAAGCCGATCTTACAACACTGCTGACACTCTGCATATGCGTAGTGGCAGATGTTTACCATCTTGTTCAGTTGAGACTCATTTGTGTTCCGTGTCAGACTTGTTTTACAAAGTCTCTGTTTAGTACTTTAAAAAATGAATAGGAAGTAGTACAGGAAAATTAACGAACAAAAGACTAATTTAAAGTTTTGTTTTAAACCTTGCAAGACACCAAAAGAAACTTATGCGATGCTGGTACGTGTTTATGAAGATCAAGCACTGTCCATGAAGTGTGTGTACGAGTGGTTCGCCCATTTTCGAAAAGCAGGGAAAGTGTTCTGACAACCCCCGTAGTGGAAGACTGGCGACCTCCGTAAGCGACGAAAATATGGAGAAAGTGAGGAAATTAAGTACTAAAGATCGTTAATTAACTATGCGCATGATAGCTAAGGAACTGCAGATTAAGGGGTCACAAACCATTTAAAAAGTCAAAAATGGTTAAAAATGGTATACAACTTTAAAGCTCTATAATTTTTTATTGTTTCCTGGAATGTAAATTTTGGAGGAATAAGCAAATAAATATTGCTTTACTTAAAACATGTCCAACGAACACACTTTTAATTAAGTTAAATTTTTACTTTGATAATTACAAAAGGGAATTTTGATTCTGTTTTTGCAAGTGATATGTATTTCGCGTAGCTTTATAAAAAAAGTTACCAATATTTTTTGATGATAATTTTGCTCAGTGTTGGAAACTCTTTTATCTTTAAAATGACGAAGCATGAAACATTGATTTAAAATTTTTAGTAAAATAAAAAAGTTTTAAATTTAACTTTTAAATTTTAAAAAATTGCTATTTTTTATTGATAATTTTCATTATTCTCCAGAAAAAATTTATCAACTTCCATGGAATGGTTTTGAGAATATCATACGCGTAATAAGAAAAAATGACGTTCTGAGAAAATTGATATCAAACATAAAATAGCAGCTTTATATATATTATTTTGGTTATTCAAATAATAACTAAATTTAAGTTAAAACTAATGTGAAGTTAATTTAGTCAATAAACATCCATTTATTAAAAATGTTATAACTAAAGACTTATATTTTACCAATGCAGTTCAAACATCGAAATGTTATCAAAAGCTAGAAATAATCAAAATACAACAAAGTGATTCATTTCTCCAAAATAAAGTTAGAAATTTTATAAATATTACTTTTAAGAAACAATCAATATCTTAATTAACAACTACTTATTATAAATTTTAAATTATTAGTGGCATGAATGCAGTGTATTACCAGGATTCTAAAATGTTAAAATTCGCCACATGCTTACGATTTTTCCTCTTTTTCAGTTAATTTTTTACAAGTAACTTAAAATAGCATTCTCTTAGCCTTTCACAATTCCTTTGTGCGGAGATTAAAATGTCGCTCCGCTATTTAAATTCTTTTTTTATCCACAAATGTAACAAATTTCTGTGCAAAATCACAAACAGTCAGATCAAACGATTGCATAATTTTTAGTCTGCCTTGATTGCCATAATTAAAAATGACAATTGCCTCATTTGTGGAAGTATCAAAAATCTTCCTACCACAACCTAAAGTTTTTGGGCATAACTTCCATATTAATGAGTTAATGGATTCATTATTATTTTGGGTTTTACCCCCTAGACATTTTTGTAGGAGTTTTGGTTGTGGCAGATAATTGAATGGAGGTTCTATGGCATCCATTACTGCCATTGGCAATTTGTTATTGTGTCTAAAAGTTTCCACACTGCCTTCTAATAATTTTTTTTTAAATATTTACACCAAGAATTAGGACCTACACGGCAAAAACTGTGCAATGATCTTTCGTCGCTTGAACGCAGATGGAAATGTATAGCCAAAACAACTTTTCGCATATCTGACAGGCATGTTTTATTTTGTCGGATTATATCCCCATAGTGCGATGTAATTAAGTCGATCATTCTGTCGGTCAACCTTCCTTTTCCACCAATCCACTTCCCATCCCTGAGTTTAGAACTCATTTTTTTAAATTTTCGTAAACGAGTTCCCATTCTTTTTTGAAGATGTCTAACGCATTCAGTTTTTGAAACTATGATATTTTCTCCATATGGATTGGATGCAGTGATAGATGAGATTTTTTTTCAGTCATCATCCCCGATGTAAGATGAATATCTCACAGATCGATGACTTATTGAGCGCTGAACTATACGAACCATTCCCACAGTCTCCATCATGCCAGTTGAGCCATTGAGATTTTTCAAACATTCTTTAACATGAAGAATTTTCCACTTTTTCTTAGCAGGAGACCCTTTTCTTCGTTTTCAAGAATCACATCCCTTACATTAAGAAGACAGCACATCTCCACTAATTACTATGTCAGACGAATCTGTCACCTCTTCCACAGCTGCACTTTGCATTGAAGCTTCTGCCACTTCTTTACTACACAATTGTAGTTTGTTTTTAACGTTATTAGATGATTTTTCATCAACTGGTGGAGGAGAGTCCATGACACCACAGAAAGTTGTCATTGCTGCATGACCCTGTCCTATTGTCCTCAACGCATACACGAAACGTCCGTTTTTAAGGAATATTTTTCCTTTCACCCAACAATTATGAATTTCTAAACATAAGTTACTATAGTTCTTGCATTCAGTCGAAAAAACACTAGACAAACCTCTTACACTTTTTTCTATTAGTGTAATATCTCCACCATACTTTTTGCAAGAAGTAAAGTTTTGAATGTTTGTAAATATAATATTTTTATCAACTCTATAGCCTTCAAAACCATCATCATTTTCAATAAAAGAGGAATCAACATCTTACAACTGAATCTTTTTTCTAGATGCACTGTTGCTTAGGGATACATACATACTGCGTATAGTTTTGTACCTATGTGCATATTACCAGTAAACTTCCTTTTTAGGACGTATACCTGATGGTCTTTTGGCAGATTCAGTCGAATTCAACATTCAAAAGTTTATAAAAAACAAATATTTTTTCTAAAACTTATTTTATTTATACTATATGGTGTGAAAAGCAGAAACGAACGAGCAGAGAATCAGGAATCACTTTATCAAAACAAGGTAAAGTTATATAATGTTAGTAGAAGTTGTAGCTAATATTCACAATAAATAATAATATTTGAGGCTTAGATTCAAGCATTTAATTATAATTAAAATGAAAATATCGAAACAAGAATCGCAGCTTTCACCAGTGACATGACAGCTGTCACCGAGCCGACAAAATGTAAGCAATACTTAAATCACCTTTTCTGATATTTTTATTTTCCTAATACCTTCCGTTCTATTGGGAATATCTTCACACGGTTTCTTTTAAAACATTCAGAAAGGTTTCCTCTATGAAATAAAATAATAATAATAAATCAATTTTTCAGAAATTTTAAAAGGTATAAGACGTTTTAACAGTGAATGCGTGCGAGAAATCGTTACCTAGAATTTAGGGATGAGAAAAACGTGTTATCGATATTGACGATATTCTTAACATCCAACGAAACGTGAGGAGGATTTTGAACTCCATCCCAAAAGAAGACTTCTTGCAAAGTTTTCAGGACATTTATAGCAGATCTCAGCGGTGCATAGTTATGGTGGGTGACTATTTCTAAGGGCAGTAAGGTAACTTTCGTTCATATTTCATCTACGTTAATGTAACAGGAATATTCACCAACTTTATTGTCAGAGGTTGCATAACTTGCTTTTATTCCACAAAGCTGAATAAGGATTAAAAATATCACTTCTTTTGTTTATTTTACTTGCAAGTTCAGCAATGATATAACTCCTAAGTTAATTTCTTCTGAAAAAGAAATCTTTCTCCTTCTACAAAATTAAACCAAAATTATTCAATCTATTTTGACACATTGATAATCTTAGGAAAGATTTAATTACTTTCAGTAAAGAAAGACTTATCTTTCCTCTATGTGTGTGTTACTGTATGATTCGATATATTCTTAAGTATATTTGGGTTGAAAATTTATTAAGTTAAATTATTTTGCAGTAATATTATCGGGAAGTAATATTATAGTATTTTTCACCTGTCCCTCAATATGCAAATCACCACCATTAAGGGGATGTGGAACAATTTATGCTAAATTTTTTGATTTAATGGTTTTTGCAATCTATTTGCTCTTAACCTTTATACATGTGTCACTTAAAACAGTTTGTGTGCTCAAAATTCTGCAAAAAGCTGACCAATTAATTTTTTTAAGAAGAGTTTTAAATTTATGTAGGAATTGTAATTTGCTATTTAAATCTACAATAAGTGATGTATAATCATGAAACTTCATTTAAAAGTGCGTCAAACTATGTATAGCAAATATAGGTATGGGCTCTTTTTTTTGCTAGCATAATTGATATTTGTTAACTGGTCGTAGCCCTAAGGCCGTTGTTTGGGACATCGAATTAATAGACATTGTTATAAAAATAATCACATTTACTTCTGTTCAATTGATTTACGATCAATCAAAATTATAAAACAAAGGAGCAATTAATTCAGATAACTATCTTAATTTCGTAAGACAAATAATTAAATACTTATCTGAGTGTGATCCGATAGAAGACCACTCATCAGATCTCTACTGGGTCAACTATAACCCAGTCTACAACTTCTTGTCCCTTTCATCAATGTTTCCAAATGACACTTCGTTAATCTCACTTTAATAACAGAGTAATGACTAACTTTAATACACACATTGCAGGGTTTAAATAGCACTCAATGTAGCAGAAAATTAAGTTCTCTCTACGGAAATCGGTCTTCAACTCAACAATAACAGTTAATGAAGAACTCGTCAAAAATCTTTTATGAATACTTATTTTTTAATTTCTTAAAAATTTATAAATTTTTCGTTCAACTACTTAAAAAAAGAATTATTGCTTTGAATCAAAAATTCATACCAACTTTTATTACATGTGCAATAATGTTAGCAATAGTTAGAAAAAATATCAATGCATTTAACACACATAATAGAAAAACATAAGCATTTTAAAAGAAGATAAACTAGTGACCCTCTCTTTTCTGAGCTTTATCAGCTGAACGTTTTTATTTTCCATTGGGATGTGAATATATGGATATAAAAGTTATAGCTCTTATTTTTTTAACTCAGAGCTTCCAAACTTTGGGAGATTATAGAACACTACATAATAATTTAGGCTAAAATATTTTATTTGAATTTTTTCCTCATTTTCGTCAGTTCGATGGTACTGTGCCCACTTAACATCCCTATATAGCTGACATAAGAAACTTGTATCATGAAAACCAGCACAACTTAAGTCTTCTTCAGACACTTTTGTTAAATTTCCTTCGGAATTTAATGAGCAATCTATATTCACTCCAAAGGAGATGAATCTTTCCAGATTGCAACTGAAGGCAGTATACACGATTATTAAGTACATTTCAATTTGAAATAGTTTTCGATTCTTGGTTGGCTTACCAATGCATTTATAATCGGAGAGATGAACATTTCATATTCTATGTTTTCTTGAGGGGAGAGAGAGAGAGAGAGAGAGAGATGTTCTATTCTAATATAAAAATTAGCTGCTGAAGGCCGAATCAGATATTGGAAACTGATGCTCTTTTTAAGTTGTTTGACCGATTTAGTACCGCGTCGGTTAAATTATCAGAATGCGTAGCTCCTTCTGGATGAACTTTACAGGAGCAAGTAAAAACTGTTTATTTTTTCTAAGCACGGGAATTAGTTCAATACGATTATAAATCTAGTTGATGATGAGCAAAGAATGTATTTTTAGATTTTTAGGCTTCAAAAGACTCCACTAGAGGGCATTAAAAGCGTTTCGATATTTTGTGGAGTTCAGCATTCCGATAATGAGGCCGACGACCTGTCAGCTTAAAAGAGTTGTCAACCTGCGACCATACCTTCCATTACCTTTCCATATCGAAATTGAGCAAAAATAAATTGAGTATTTTGCCGGACAAACTTTAGCTTTTACATAGTGTTAGGGTTCATGTATGCCACTAGATGGCGCTATTTAAATGATAAGCTGTGTACTTTTGTAACGGACAGTGGTACGAACAAATTACTGGACGCGGCTGAAAGGACCATTCGCTCTCTGCTAGCGATATTTGTTATATATTTTCAATGGAATAAACTGTTTGAAAAGAGATCAACAAGAAAAGGTACTCCCCCCCCCCATCAAGAAATTATTCTTGATGTAGAGGAAGTTTTTACAAAGTTTATTAATTGGTCTTTTAAATAGACCTTTAACAGTTTTAAGAGTTACTACTCTTACCACACCATCCTTACCTGGATGCGTTTCAATTATTTTACCTAAAGGCCAGGTTGTTGGAGGAATATTATCCTCTTTAACAGTTACAATTTCTCCAACTTTAAAGTTATTGTTAGGATATTTCCATTTAGTTCTGTTTTGTAAATTACTTAAATAATCAACTTTCCACTTCCTCCAAAAACCTAATTTCATTTTTTGGACAATATCCCAACGGGAACGAAGAGAAAGTTTATCATCATTGGAATGCTCAAGGGAAGAGGTCATAACCTCACCTATAAGAAAATGAGAAGGAGTTAAAATATTTAAACTATCTGGATCATTGTCACTATCCAAAGAGACTAGAGGCCTTGAGTTCAAAATTGCCTCTACTTGTGTTAACAAAGTGCTGAACTCTTCAAAAGTTAAATTTGTGTTACCAATGACCCTTTTTAAATGGTATTTAACACTCTTAACTCCTGCTTCCCATAATCCTCCAAAATGAGGACTCACTGGAGGGCTAAATTGCAACTCTATATTCACTTGGGATAAAAAAATAGCAAAAATTTTCATTTTCACTAAGTTTTGAAACAAAATTAAATATTTCTAACACATTTCTCCTTGCACCAACAAAAGTGGTACCATTATCACAATAAATGTGCTTAGGTGCTCCTCTTCTAGCACAAAAGCGTTTCAATGAGGCAATAAAAGCCTCAGAAGTGAGATCTCTCACTAGTTCCAAATGTAGAGCTTTGGTAGCGAGACATACAAAAAGGGCTATATATCCCTTAGTAGCCCTTGCTCCTCTACCTCTATATCTTAAAACATTGATAGGTCCAGCATAATCTACACTACAAGCAGAAAATGGCCTACTAGGAGTTACTCTATGGGCTGGCAGAACACCCATCAATTGCTTGGATGTAGTTGCTCTATACCTACAACATATAATACATTTATGAATACATTTTTTACAATCTTTTTTATACCAATAATCCAATAAGTCTGCTTAATAATACCTAATAATACATTACATCCAGCATGCAAATATAAAATATGATACATATTTACTATTAAGTTACAAATCTCATGCTGATTTGGCAAGATGATTGGGTGCTTAGCACTATATTGGAGTGTCGAATTTCGAAGTCGACCTCCTACTCGAATTAAACCATCTTTGTCTATGAAAGGACAAAGAGCAGATAGTATACTTTTGCTAGCTATAAGCTTGTTAGCTTTAAGGCAATTAATTTCCTCTTTAAAAAATAAATTTTGAATGTACGAAAAAATTTTATTACTTGCCTGTCTCCTTTCATATGTGGTTAAAGGAGGGACATGACATTTACCTTTGAAATCTAAATTTGATTTCATCTTGCCAACTCTAGCTTTACAGTTTGTGATGTATCTAAAACAAAATGCAAAAATATCAATAATTTTAGAAAATGATGAAAATTTTAAAAATAAAGAGTCAATAAAGTCCCAGTTGACAGACACAGGGAAGCTAAAAGCTGTCCTTTTCTTTCCTTTGTCACTAAACTAGTCTGATAATCTCTTTTGGGTTGCTTAGGCCAAGAGTCCATTCCACAAGAGAGCCACTGAGGGCCCTCCCACCATAGACCACATCTAGGAAGTTCTTTAGGTGATAAACCTCTGCATGCAATGTCAGCTGGATTCATCTTGGTGGGCACGTAACGCCAACTGTCCGCTGGAACCAAGTCCAAAATTTCGGATGTTCTATTGGCAATGTAAGGCTTCCAGTTCCTTGGATGAGAAGACAGCCAAGATAAAACCACTTGTGAATCAGTCCGTGCATATAAGTGAACATCATACTCCTTAAAGATGTTCTTACAGGTTGCATAAAGTCGTGCAAGCAATAGTGCACCGTTGAGTTCCAATCTTGGAATAGACACAGGCTTTAGAGGTGCCACCCTTGATTTAGCCACCAGAAGAGTCACCTTGGTATTACCATCGGCTTGTGGCTGCACAGCATAGATGACCGATGCGTAGGCCAACTCAGACGCATCACAAAAACCATGCAAAGTCACTTGTTGGCTAACTGTGTGGATCCACCTGGGAATGTGGATTAAACAAATTTGTTCAAACTCCTTCCGGAATGTTTTCCATTTTGTTGCAAGTGCATCTGGAAGAGGACTGTCCCAGTCTAATTTCAACAGCCATAACTGTTGATAAAAAATCTTAATATACACTGTACATGGAGTCAGGAAACCAAGAGGATCGAACAATCTTGCCGATTGCGAAAGAAAAGAACGCTTAGTGATATTGTCTGGAAAATTTACTTTCAAATTGAAAATAAAAGTATCTTTCACAGAATTCCAAGTAAGTCCTAGGGCCTTGGAACATTCATCAGGATGGATTTCCAAATTAGAGGTATTTCCTACCCAATTTGAGGAAATACGAGAAAGTACATCTGGTGAATTGGAACGCCACTTCCTAAAGTGGAATCCTCTCGCTTCTAATGCTTGAGAAAGTGTTTTTTTCGAAGTGATTGCCTCCTCACTCGAAGTGGCTCCTGCCATTAAATCATCGATGTAAAAAGATTCTTTTATAAGGGATGAAACAGTAGGATTATCTCTTTCTATCTCCAACCCCACTTGAAACAACAGCGAGTAGCTAAATACGGTGCTGATGCTGTACCATATGTACAGTACACGTTTATATTCCCGTATGGGAGAGTCCTTTGATTCTCTCCACACAATAAGCTGTAAATTTTGATCTTCCCGATCAACTAGTATCTGCCTATACATCTGTTGGACGTCGGCTGAAAAGGCAATTTCATTTAATCTGAATTTCACTAAAATCGTGAAGAGGTCAGGCTGTAACATTTTACTTATTCCCAAAATTGAATTGAGAGAATTTCCATTAGAAGGTTTATAAGTGCATCAAATACAACGCGTAATTTCGTTGAAACACTGTCACCTTTCATAACAGCATGATGAGGAAGAAAATAAATTTTAGAGTCCATAGAATTCAAATTTTTTTCCACGAGTGTCATATGTCCCAATGTTTGATATTCCCTCATAAAATTTTATACTGTCTTTCAAAGTTCTTATCGACTTCAAATCTTTTCTCCATTGCAAGCAAACGAGAAGTTGCTATTCCCTTAGTGTTACCCAATCGTGAGGTGTCTCCGTATATTGGTAATTTTACTATAAATCTACCTTGATCATTATATTTAAAAGTTGATTGAAAATGATCTTCACAAAATAGTTCCTCATCGGATAAAAATTGTTTTTTAACGGATAATTCCTCTGTTTCCCAAAACCTCTGAAGAAGCGAATCGGTTTTTAAGTCGTTCTCAGTGCTCAAAAAATGAGAATACAATTCATTTGGTTCCTTATTTTTAACATTAAGCTTTCCTGCTACAACCCATCCAAACATAGTTCTTTGAGCAATAGGTTCATTTTTAGAACCAACAATTTTCCACTGCGAAGAATTTCAAAAAAAACAATCGGGTCCTAAAATTATATTGCATTCTTTAGGACGCATAAAATCCTCATCTGATAGAGTAATTGATTTCAAGTAGTCAAAATCCTTCACATCCAAAAACTCTGAAGGTATTGGTGACGTGACCTTGTTTAAAATAAAAGCGTTCACTTCAATCCTCTCGTTCGAAAACTTAGATCCGATAACTAGATTTACACTGCCTTTAGTTTGACCTGCAGTAACCCTGCGATCCGCGGAGAGAAATTTTACTGTGCTTTCTCTTTAAACCTAAAATATTTAACTCTTTCTGAAACAAAACTACACTCGGACCCAGAATCTAATAATGCTCGGCATATAAGCGATTCATTACTATTATTATAATATATTTTTACATTTGCGTGGGAGAAAAGAAAGACTCAACTTACTGTTCATCGAAGCCCCTGAATAAATCCCCTGACCCCCAATTTGACCTTCGACCCTACTCTCTTCTCTGTTACCAGATTCTCCCTAGTTCCTTCACCCTGTGGGGTTCATTTCCGCTAACGAAGATGCAAACAACGCATTTCCGGTAGACCTTTCTTCTGTAAAAGAGTATTATGGAACTTTTTGAAAAGCATAGAGAACATTTTAAATGATGATTAGGGCAAAATTTAAATTGATGATTATTTAAACATAAAAAGCACAATGAAAAACGTTTCACAAAATTTTTTCTAGAATTAACATGCATATTTTTAAACTGATTGCACTTAATAAAGGATGTGAGCCTTTATATATACATTTAAACATTTTAAGATTTTATCATTTTCAAAATTAGACTTTACATTATTACTCCGTATTGGAGGTTTACATTCAGATTCATCGTTTGACATTAATTCTAAAGAAGAACACCTCACGTTTAGGAAATCCAGGAAAACTTTCATGTTAGGAAATTCTTCTTCAGATGATTTAACAGCCCATAACCGTTTACTTTCTGGATCAATTTTTTGCAATAATAAATAAATCAACCAGCAGTCTTTACTAGAAGCCTGTTCGCTTAAAGCATTAAGACCTCTTAGGCATTCATCACTTGTGTCTAATAACTTACGCAAGTTTAAACTATTGGCTTCGAAAATAGGTTTTTGATCCAAAAAAGTTTTAATTAAAGATTGTACAATTTGTTTTTTGTTGTCATACTATCTAATATTTTTTGCCAAGCTCTTCATAAGAATCATTCGATAAAGGAATGTGCTTAATTAAAGAAGTGGCTCATTAGTAAGTAAACCTTTTAAGTATTGGAATTTTTCAATGTTTGTAGTGATATCTGTGAATGTACAGTAGACACAAATAAATCTTTAAAATTTATCCAATCCTTAAAATTACCACTAAACTGTGGTATACTTAATTTTTGGTAACCTAAAATTACTAACATTTGAGTTTGAAGTAATTGAACTCGCTACAGAATTTTGTGTTCCACTTAGATTCAAACATTTAATTCATCTAATTTATCATTAAATTTTGCACTCAAATTAAAATATCTTTCTTCAAATTCTTCGAGTTCAGATTCCTCTAAACTCAAAGTCGAATCTAATCGTTCGAATTCTTTAAATAAACCATCCAATCTGGATAAGCGAATAGAAATTTCATTTTAGTATTTAACTCATGAAAAGAACTTTCTAGCCTGGTCATAGATGCTTTTACACGACTCTGGCTATACGAATTTGAGCCTTGAGCTTTCTCTGTTTCGCTCATATTAAAAATTTACACACAAAAATCCAAACAAATAATGCAAATATATGCAGTAAACAAAAAATTCAGTTTTTTTAATTCAAATTAATTCTAGGCACTTGAAAACACAGCAATGTTAATTTCTCTATCAATTATTTATCAGAAATATTATTTAAAATTACTTATCTCGTACTGGGTGCCTCATTTTTCTTGTTGATCTCTTTTCAAATAATTTATTCCATTGAAAATATATATAAAAAATATCGCTAACAGAGAGTGAATGGCCCTTTCAGCCGCGTCCAGTAATTTGTTTCGTACCACTGTCCGTTACAAAAGTACACAGCTTATCATTTAAATAGCGCCATCTAGTGGCATACATTGAACCCTAACACACATAGCTGGATTCATTTTCCATCAGCACATTTTTTACTTTTGTCAATAAACACCATTCATTTTAGCAGTAAGCCTACCAGATA